>MNAD01000408.1:0-31195 GCA_001895945.1 Trametes pubescens | reverse complement strand
TGGCTCACGTTTGCGGAGGACCCGGATCTCGCGCCCTACCTCCACCCGCTTCTTGCCAAGGTCGCGCCCGTTCTGCTGGACTGCATGGTCTACAGTGAAGACGACCTTCTCTGGCTGCAAGGCGACGATGAAGATGCGGCCGTCCCCGACAAGGACACCGATATCAAACCGCGTCATTACGGGGGCAAGGCGCACGGATTTGAGCGCGACGCGAACGGAGATGATGGTTCCCAGAAGCGCGTCGGGGCATACGGCGAAGAACTTGACGAGGGCGAGGATGAGGACTACGACGACCTCGACGACGAGGACTTCGCGGACGAGATGTCAACGGAGTGGAACCTGCGCAAGTGCGCTGCTGCAGCGTTAGACGTGCTCGCAGTTCGCTTCGGCGCCGATCTGCTGAACGTGCTTCTTGAGCCGTTGAAGACCAAGCTGTGGAGCGATGATTGGCTCCAGCGGGAGAGCGGCATCCTCGCACTCGGGGCGATGGCAGAAGGTCCGGAACCAGTCACATGGGAGTCTCAAGGATCGGAATCTGACAGGCGATCCGCAGGGTGTATCGACGCCATCGAGCCTCACCTACCTACACTGGTCCCGTACTTGATCAACACCTTGAACGACCCCAAGGTACGTTCGGGCAGCTTCAACCTCGATGCGGAGTGTGCTCAATCTTAGTTTCACAGCCACTTGTGCGATCTATCACATGCTGGACCCTTGGCAGGTACGCTAGCTGGTGCACACAGCCGATCTCACCGGAACACAAGAACCGATTCTTTGCCCCCACGCTGGAAGGGGTGAGTGTATCCGTGTGCGTTTCGGGGAATCAACATGTTTACGTTGTTCGGCAGCTTCTCCGGATGGTCCTGGACAACAACAAGCGCGTCCAAGAAGCGGGATGCAGCGCCTTCGCCACACTCGAGGAGGACGCCGGCCCCGAGTTGGCCCCGTACCTGGAGCCTGTATTGCGGAGCCTTGTATTTGCGTTCGAGAAGTACCAGAACAAGAACATGCTCATCCTATACGACGCCGTTGGCACCCTCGCGGACGCTGTCGGCTCGGCATTGCAGAACCCGACATACGTGGAGATCCTCATGCCGCCGCTGCTCAAGCGGTGGTCGAAGCTCAAGGACGACGACCACGACCTCATCCCAGTACTCAAGGTACGTTTCCGGCCGCACGTGTTCGATATGGCTGCTGATACTTGGCCTATAGTGTCTTGCATCAGTTACGATCGCGATGGGCCCGGCGTTCCTCTCGTATGCCACCCCGATATTCGACCGGTGCCACACAATCGTGCATACCTCCCTCCTTCAGTACCAAGCTTACCAGCAGAACCTCGAGATGGACGAGCCTGACCGCTCATTCCTTGTCGTCGCGCTCGGTCTTCTTTCTGGGTTGACGCAGGGTCTCAGAACCGCGCTCGAGTCGCACATATCGGGCAGCCAACCGAACCTGCTTGAGCTCCTCATCATCTGCCTGAAGCACCCGCACGCAGCGGTGCGGCAGTCGGGCTATGCGCTCGTAGGCGACATGGCCATGAACTGCTTCCCATTGCTTCGGCCGCAGGTCTCCTCGATCATGCAGGAGATCATTGCGCAGCTCGACCCGGAGCCGAAGGTAGAGTTCATCAGCGCGTGCAATAATGCCGCATGGGCGGTTGGCGAGATCGCGCTCCAGTTCGGTCGCGGTAAGTCTATCTAAAAGCTTGTGCAAGATATCCCGCTCATTGTTTCCTGTCAGACGAGGCCGACTTCCAACAATGGGTTCATCCCCTTGTCTCGCGACTGATCCCCATCCTGCTGCACTCGAAGGCACCGCGTAGTCTGCACGAGAACGCGGCGGTCTCGATCGGCCGGATCGGCTTGATGCACCCCGCCTTGGTCGCGCCGCGACTGCCCGAGTTCGCGGAGGCGTGGTGTAAAGCGCTTAACGAGATTTCGGATAACGAGGAGAAGGACTCCGCGTTCCGCGGGTTCTGCACGCTCGTGCAGATGAACTTGGCTGGTATCACGAAGGTCAGCGGTGTGATGGCTCATGTCATCAAGCGAGGTTGTGTTGACACGATGTGCTGATGTTTGTAGAGCCTGTTGTGGTTCTGCAACGCGATCGGCAAGTGGAACCGGCCGTCGCCGGAACTGAACGACATGTTCCAGCAGCTCCTCAATGAGCTCAGGGAGCACGACAGCGTCTGCTGGAAGGCGCATGTCGTGAAGATATCGCCGGTCATCCAGGAGCTCCTCGTGACGCGCTACGGTGGGTAGGCGCCCACATGTGTTCCGTCATTTGTCATCCCTCCTCGGTCGGCCATGGCCATGACCTAAAACCTCACTCACTCACTCACTCTATACTCACGGGATGCACCGACGACGAAAAAATCTCACTCACTCACTCACTCACTCACTCCGGCTTCATCGACATCATCAGTCTATATCAAAAAATTGCCTGTCTCGGTATACATCTCGCGCCACTGTTGTCCTCGCTCCCTTTTTACCGCTACATTGAATGCGCATCCGACATCCCCCGCAAGCGTCTGTCGAACTTGCCTGCCGCCCCCTCACTTACTACATCCCACAAGTCCCCGTCCATGTCTTCATGCGTGCATACCATCTCATATCCTCGTCCACCATCCAACAATCCTCCTAGCGTAGTGTGGTATTCACCTTCGCTCATCCGGCCTCGTCTTTGACTGCCATCGATATGTGTACTAATTGTGCATAGAGTACCACGATCGATTTTAGCGCCATGCCCTTGAACAACTCCTTACTGTGGAGGGATTTTTCCGAGCCAGTCCTTGAGCTTCGGCTTTGCATCGTCGGGTAGGACGATTAACTGCACCCTTACATACACTCTTATACCAAAGCACGTGGCAGTATCCCTATGTTGTGTCTAGTGACCTTCATGGCCCGTTTACCATACTCTATGTAAAGTAATGAGGGACTCGGAGGGAGCCAACGGCAGCAGAGGTACCCAATTGAGAAATGCCGTCGGCGTCTATATGCCTCACGGTGTTTTGTCAACGTCAACGCCAAGTATTGTACGGCACAAATCTGCATACACCTCACTCGCTCGCTCACTCGCTCTCCTCTGCTGTTTCCGCCTGCGCTGCCGCTCTTTCATCGCTCTCTCCGTCCGTGCGCTGCCTCACCCTCTACCATGATCCTCTGTCCCCGCCCGCCAGGCTCCGCCCCGTGCATCTTGGTTTGATAGGCCGCCGCCCATCTTCCGTGCGAACAGGTCTCCGCGGCGCTCGGCACCAACTCGGTACCCCTCTGCACCATCCGCATCCTCACGTACGCGGACAGCATACGACCTGCGCTGCGTCTAATGGAGACGGTGGATAGGACGCTGCTACTCATGCAGGTGAGTTCTCTGCCCGTCCCGGTCTGAATTGCTCTCACAATGTGGGAAATACTCGCGCCACGAACGCGCCCTCCAGTGTGCTCCATTCCCCTCGTGCACCTGGGTGCCCTCCTCTGCGTCGCTCGGAGAACTCATACAGTGCCCTAGTGACTCTCCCTGCCAGAGTCCGAAGACGACGTACACGTGCTGCGCCCGCCATGCCTCTCCCAAAACAGACTGACCACCCCGCCGGTCTCCTCCCAAGCCCCGACCGCGTTGCATGCGCCAGGACGCTCCACGACTGCACGCCGGGATGCACCCCGTTTACCCGCTCGCGATGTGTACATGACCAGCTTGCACCGACGCGACCCGCTCTGACAAATGCACGATTACAGGGCGACCACGTGCAGAAATGCGTGTCGGGCACGATCCCGGGCCCGCTCAACGTCACGCTGTGCCAGCTGCTCATAGCTCCAAACGCGTCGGGCATAAGCCCCGGAGACGGGCCCGTCTTCGTCGCCCCCGGGGTGAACAGCGCGCTCACCACCACGAAGCTGCCGCCGCGGCCCGTCAACCTCGCCTCCAGTCCTCTCGTAAGTCGTGATCCCTCCATCAAATATGGGAAGAACCCCGTGTTAACACAAATATTAGACCATATAGCAATGCTCTCGCCATCATGAAGCCATCCCTCCGGCTCGCATACCACGGTCCCGGTCGCGTCAATTTCATATCTGTGGAGTCGAAGAACCGCTCGCCGAGCTTTTGCAACTTCTCGCGGTAGAGGTTTTTGCGCATTCGCTCATGTGAACGATCAGAATCCCTCCCGTTGCTTCATGCCCTTTGGACTCGACCTTTTTGACCCTACCTTTTTGACCCTGTCCATACCTAATAATCCCCGTATCGGTTCCCTTGCCATCGCACACTTCACAAGTCCGCCCTTCTCCCAAGTACGAGGGGACTCGTATGTCCCTATTGTCCCGGTTGGTCCGATACATACGCCACACGGTGCCTTCCACTTCCACCCCCGGGCCGCTCCCGCATCTCCGAACGCTTGCCTCTCCTCCCTGTTTCATATTAGGGCCATTTTCCTGCCATCTTGTTGCTTGCTCGCGCTTGCGCGTTTTTTTTTGGAAATCCGTTCGCTATATCTCACTCCCTGAGCCGCTTCGGCCGTCTCATCCCGTACCCACAGAGCTTCCTCGCCGTTTTTGACGTTGTCTTGACCCCACCACCCTGATAACACACGTGCCTGATCATGCCGTGGTTCCACTGCCGATAACCACTAGCATTTCACAATCTCCGGCATTGTTGATCTATGAACCCGGCGGTACAGCTCGCGGTCATAGCATAGACTATATTCCCGTGTCGGAAACCCTATCCGCTAACAAATGGCCACTGCAATCGGTGGTAAAGAGACGATTAGAGCGAGGAAAGATAGCGTCTGCATTGCGGTCTTCTCGGACGCCGGATAAACAAACGCTGCAGGCGGTGCATGTTCGCTAAAGGCGCTCACGCCGCGACCGCACCGTAAGGCCGATGTGTGTCGACACAGCGAGTAGTCGCCCAAGCGAGCCGCTCGGTAACGCCTTACTGTACTAGCCATGCCTCGCACATACACGGGCCGCCGTTTTGAAGAGCCTGCATGACGCCAGTGACAGCGTTGGAAAATGCAAATGCCCAGCGGCCGGCGCTGATCTCGGATGGAAGCAAGCAGTGCGAAGGCCGTGGCGTCGCTGCATCGCAACGCAGGAAGCTACGGTGCACGGTACACCAGCCGCAGAGACGCGTGGCGTGGCTCATGCGCTGAGGCACCGAGCCTAGTACTGTCATCGCGCTGCTTCCTTTCGCTTCTACTGGTAGAGGATGAGGTGTTTCATCCCACAGGACCTGCAGATATTCAGCGGGGATACTTATGCAACGTCTGGACGCCGAGACGTAAAGTGCTCAAACATAGAAGAGTGACAGGTGACTCACCACAAGCTGGTGTTTTGATATGGGAGAGTCTCCGTGTTGCTCGACCTGAAAGGAGTGCTCGCCAGAATTCTGCTGCGCTCCGCACGCGGTTCCAGCCCAGAGGTATACCTGCACCGCCGAGCAGAAATAGTCGCCCCACAAGCCGTCAAATTGCAAGCGAAGATAGGCTGCACGAGGCGCCCCTCGGCCGGGATTGCGATTTATGAAACATCTGTGTAGACGTCCGACGAAATGCCCGCCAATTAAGGACGGGCTTCATGCCGTTACGTAGAACGTACGGCATGTAGTTGCCCTTGCGACCACCACGTTGGCCGACGCGTCGTGAACCGAGCGACCGAGGTCGCCCCGCGCAGATGCTCGTGTTGCGCCGGAACAACTCGCTGGCGCCTGTGGCCCTACAGATCCCGCATTTGTGGGCTTGCTACTCGCGTGTCTGGATAGGCCAAAGCACGCCGGCTCCAAGTATCCCTCTGTTGTGTAAGACGAGTCAGACGTGGGGTGTCTTTTAAAAGATATCCAGACCTACACGCTACGCAACCCTGCGTTGAACACTCCATGCCCTCCTGAAAGCTCCGGCCAGAGTAGAATATCTTGGCGGTGATTGTCACGGCCGGGGGCCGCAGATCGACGTCGTGTCGCAGTGTCTCCCCTGGGATGCTGCATGATTCCCCCAAGCGGATAGGCACAGAAGCGAATATCTGCCGGAGCCTGAACCGGTAGGTGCTTCTGGGGGACGGAGAGGACGCACCAACTGCAGGACCGGAGCAGATACCACCAGCCTGAGCCAATGCCAGAGATCGGATGTGAGGCCGAGAGGAAGCTGAGACGTTGCACGAGCTCGCGGGGAGATTGAAGGCGGACTGGTGACTACGAGAGGCAGAAACAGCCAATTATACACGAGCAAAGACAGCCGTCGCAGAGTTTACATGCCATAGGATAACCAGAAGAGAGCAGAAAATGAGAGCGCCTGTTCGGTCCGCCGCTCCGCGGAAGCCATACGTCGGTAGTCGTCTATCGCGCTAAGACTCTCCGCAGATTGTCGCAATGGATGGCCCTGTACGAGCTGGACTGAGGATGTATCCGGAAAAATGCGAGAACACAACTATGCAGGATGCTGGCCGTCGCCGTCGAGTGGCGAGTAAGCGACGAATCTCGTGCTCCATACCGTTCTTGCCGGATTTCGGACCCCGCAGAGCATAGAGGGCGGGATGGGAGGTGGTGTGGATTAAGGCGCAAGGCATAGAAGAACGGCGCAAGAGAGATGCAGGGCAGAGGCGCAAGGACGGATGGCAACAGTCCTGGAGAAGTAGGGCGGGAACGAAGAGCGATGACGCGCGGAGACGGATGTAGGTGTGAGGTACACGGGCGTGTCGACCGAGACTAGCGGCGGTGTGTCGAAGTCGAAGCCGATGGCGTTGTGTACACACGGGGGCGAGTCTCAGACAGAAGAGATGAGTAGGGAAAGTCTTCGTATCCAAGATACCCCTGGCCCTCCGAGAGTGAGGGCCCCAACTATATACATGAGCGTGTCCGATAGAGGGCCGATAAGTCCGAAGTGAATGAGTAAGCAAAAGGAGAGATCGGCCAATGAGAAAGAAAGAGAAAGGTAAGCTAAGGGGAAAACGAAAGAGGCGGGACGAGAGAGAGCTCGTCCGCCGCAGCGCGCGCGAGCAGAGCGGCGCGCGCTGCCTTTTCGGGCGAAATGCCACACCGTCGACGTGCCTGTGGCGGTAAGTAAGCGCCAGCCTCCTTACAGTAGGTCGGCGAGAGAAGCACGGCCACGTGGGCGCACTTCTCCAGCACGGAAGTATTGCGGCAAGGTCTTCAGCGAACCCCCGCTCTTCGAGGGGCTTCGGAACTTGTTCTATCAAATGGCATTGACGGAGCTGTCTGGAGTCCAGATACATCCTGTCGAGGCTATCGCAAGTCTGGCGGAAAGCACCAAAGTAGATAACCTCACGTTAGTAACACGCTCTTCATCCTCGATGGCGTGCTAACGTACGCTGGCGAATAGTAGCGGCCACTCGTCCAGAACGGCGCCATCCGTGAGTCTCCCCAGCTGTCGTCCATACTTCAACGATAGACGACGGGGCCAGCCCTGCAGGGAAGGTCAGGCTTATCATCGCCGCGTTCGACCCCTTCTCTGCCGTGGCTGTATCCTTTGGCGCTTCGTAGAGAGAGGACTTCAGGGCAATCGCCATTACCCTGTGCTGCGGTGAGGCATTTCTCGATTTAATTGTGGTATGTGGTTGCTGAAACCATATCAGAAATGTTGCGGGACGAGGTGTCAGAGCTGGACCTTGTTGGGCCTACCCTTCAAGGGCTCCTCGACCGACCGGCGAATCTGCCAGACCCAGACAACAAGTTTGGTGGCATAGTACACGGCTTACTGCCGGCATGTTTGCTCAACGTGGACGCCATGAGGTGAACGCGCTCGCCTTTTCAACACAGGTCTCGCGCTGAACATTTTACAGCGGCAGAGGGGGTCCGATATGCAACAGGAAAATCGAGAGCAATTCCCTTGCTGCCGTCCTCATTTTGACGGCACTACCCGGCACAGTTCCCGTTGGACAGCCGATCATCGAGCACCGCTTTTTCGTCGTATCTCAGAAGCTTGCGGAAGGTGGCGAGGTGGGTTGATTCGATATTGTTGAGATGGATGCGTTTTACCATGCTGCCGCAGCTTTCCTTGACGGCCGCGCATTGCGCGAAGACCCTTATCACGGCTTCTGTATCCTGCAATCCTGTGCTGAAGCAATGTACCAGGCTACTGCTTCCCAGTCTCGTCGAGTGCCTCGCGAAGGGCGCTGCCTTTAGCGATGACGCCTCCTCGGCTCGGAGGTTGCTCTCGTTAGGCGGCGCTGACCCAGCGCCGCAAGTTGTTTACTTAGTTGCCAAACCTACCTTGTGCGGAACCAACCCTAAAGTCATGCCACAGCATAGACATAGCTCATCGAGGACGTGTACAAGATCTATGCAGCCCGGGATGGTGCGGGTGCCGTTTGGTCCAGGTCTTCCACCACTCCCTCCAAGCCGTCCCCCTCGTGCTTCGACCCGCTCGCACTCCCACTCGCGTCCGGCCCCTGCTCGCCCCTCGCGTTCTCCCTGGAATGTCTCTGCGCATTGCTGGCAAGCCGTCTAGGCCTATCGTTATGCTGCAGGATTGCGCAAAACGGATAGCGGCACGGGGGTGGATGGCTCGTCAACGTTACGGATGACGGCCACGAGCGTTAGAGCTTCCGAAGCTTGAACAAGCATCCGTAGAAGCCCGCAATGCTGGATCCTCCCTGTCGTCCGCAGCCGCCTCTGCGGCCGATGCCGTAGCCACATTTGCCCAGGGCCGCGCGCGCGCGTTCGGGACGACCGAGGAAGAGTCTGGTGCCAGCGAGGAAGTCCGGGCTTCGGGCGACGAGACCGTTTCGACCCTGCCGATCATGATCAAGGAGAGCGCGCTGCCCGAGCACACGCAATCGCCCGCAGACGTCGAGGAGGAGGAGGATCGGTTCGTCTACATTCAAGCGCCTATCGTACAAAACTAAGGCAATGGTACTTAGCAAGGCAATGTAAACACGAGCAAGCACGTAGATAAGTCCCGGTCAGTCCAGAATCCCGGCGTCTTCCCTCGGTAGCGTATGTCGTCGAGTATATGCGGTACGTACAGAGCCCATCCATGCGAATAATAAGAAACCCCTTTTACCGCACTTCATGATCAAAGAAACCGCGATGGGGAAAAATAGTGCGGTGCAGGAAAAGTCACAAACGACATAAAAACCTGCGGGGAAAGACAACGCCGTCATTAGAAGCGCCCTCTAATCACACAATATCCACATAAAAGGGCCGCTGTACACACTGCATACGTCGATGTACCGCCCGTCGTCATCGGCCGTGGCAAAGAGGGGGTCGAGGCCGCCCAGAACTGCGTCGCCGATCTCGAGGGGGACAAGACATCGCCCCCAGACGACGCGCAGAAGAGCGCCGACTCCGATGCGGTCGCACACGCCCTGAAGGAGGAAATCGGCGGCGAGGCGCAGGCGCGGCCCGCGCCGTCGCCGCCGTTGCATCAGGGGCTGTAGGCGGGCGCGGTTGGGCTGGAAGTTGGCCGTCCGTTCCGTACGTGCGCAGGCGGTGAGTGTCCGCAGCCGGCTTGCTCCCGCCCGCGGCGCCGTGCTGATACTTGCCCGCGCGTCCATTTAGCTCATGCCCGTGATTGGTGGACAATCTAGTTTGCCGGCTAGTCCCCGCACGTGCGGCGCGCGCCGCATCGTCGATTATTTAGAACTATTGGGCGGGCGCGGCGGCGCCCGCGAACGATGTGCTACGTGTACTCGATCAGGCGTCGCCATCTCTTGCGTCACCTTCGCAGCGCGTCCTGTTCTACTCGACGCCTATGTTACCGATATGTTATAGCTAGCCTGTGGATACGCCGTATATTATGCGTGGTATAATTCTCTTTGCGTATTCGCTTGCGCGCAGTACTAGTGACGCATTCGATCTTCTCGGCGCCGCATTTTGCACCCGACATGACACGTAGATGCGTTCCACCGGTGTGTTGGCTGAAACTGACTCAGGGGAATCACAGACGCTGGATAAATATAGCGTGCACTGAGCACGATGTCATGAGTTCAAGATGGCGGGGGCCGGGTCCGACGGGTGTCGGGAACGCGTATTCGGCCATGGTCTGAGAGCAGCGAGACGAAACATGACATGTATGGCTTAGACAGCAGCCGTAGACAGCAGGTACAAACGGAATAACGAGGAGTACACAGAGAGATGCGACTAGGTGAGCATTTTATGTGCGCGAGCACTGTCGGGCAAAGAGGCGGCACAACGAGCCAGGGCAGCCCGATGGGGAAGGTAAATCGGGCTTACTCTTCCATCGCATCGTCCTCGTCAGTTGCCTTCCAGCGGAGATTGCTCTCGTAGAACTCAATAAGCTGACACGGGCGGGTCAGAGCCGTGTGGCGAGACGCTGCGGCCCTGCATACCTTGTATGGCATCTTCTTCTTGCAGAGGTCAGAGTTTTCCCTTCCGTGTCCCTTGCTATTTTTCCTGGCACATTCGACGGTGAGCGATAAACTGAAGTGCGGGGATTGTGGCAGCCGAGAACTCACAGGGTAAAGTACACATAGAGCTCCCCGCTCTCCGTGCGCTCGACCGTGTCTATGCTCTGAATGAGATGTTCCCAGGCTCCGGCTTCCTCCAATTCGTGGATGTCGGTGTACTTCGTGGCGGTCTCGACGTCTTCATCCGTTGCGTCTGCGTTAGACTTGCTTCGCGGGCCCTTCGCCGCCGCGGTGCCAGCGCTCTTCCGCGGCTTCTTCTGCTTGGCCGGCGGGCTCTCTGCCTCATCGTCGGAAGGCCTGGGCGGCCGACCGCGTTTCTTTGCCGGGGGGTCCTCGGCCTCGGAATCTACGTCCTTCACCGGCGACTTACGCGTATTCGCAGCCGGCTTGGGCTTCACAGGCTTAGAGTTTTGCCCGCCCTTATTGTTCCTCTTCCAAAATTCAGCAATGAGGGCTTTCGCGCCTCTGGCAGAAAGGGGACAAGCGGTTGAGCGGCAAGTCCGGGCGCAAGCAGCACGGTGGCGAGCACTCACTCGGCGTCCCTCTCGTCCACCCAGCTGTTGTGCTCGTCCCCGTAGCCCTTCCATTTCACGAGGTAGCCTATCCGACCCTGTTAACGCGCGCAGGCGGGGGCTGAGGCGTCAGACTTCGCGCGCAACTCGCGCTGGGAGACGCACCTTCGGGAACGTGCCGGGCTTCGCGTCGAGAATCGCCTCGATCTCGTATTCCTCCTCGTCCCTGCCGTCCTTATCATCGCTGCCTGCAGGTTCGGCCGCCGAGTCTTCGTCCGCGCGCCCTTTGTCCTTGGACGCGCTCTTGGAGGACGCGGACGCGGACGCGGACGCGGACTTTTTGGCGGAACGGGTGCGCTCGGGATCGCTCTGGGAGCCGGACCCGTCGCCCTTTGAGGTAGCCTTGGGCATTCTGATGGGCGCTGCGATGGGTCGTACGGCGAGGGGGACGGGGATATGGGAGGAGACGGCGTGCGTTCCGGTGCAGGCTCGCGCATGGCAGCGTGAGAACTCACGTCACGCGCGCCCAAACACCGTGGCACGAATGACGCACCTTGACATATCCCGTTCGCCTGTCCAGGTTTAGATGGAGGTTTTTGATCTCACCAAACCCCGCGAACTGGTCTGTGACATCTTCTTCGGCGGCTTCCTCGTGCACACCGGTGGCCATTACAATCCATTCTTCGACGGCTGCGCCGGCAGGGAGGGATGTCTGCATGCGCGGGGCAGACCATATGGTGACACATACGGCGGGCAGCGCGAGTTTCTGAGGTCTGCGCGGAGTCGAGTCAGCTTTGTTGCGGAGGTCTCCAACCTGCTGGGTGATAGTCGACGGATTCGCGCGGGATTGCGGCGCCTGATAGACGCGGCGGATATATTCCGTAGGTGTCCGCGCGCGCCTGGCCGGCGCGAGGTTGAGGTTATGAAGGTACAAACAAATTCAGCCATAGCGGGCTTCAAAAGGCCGTGGAAAACGGCCGGGCTATTAACGTCAGACTACAACGTAGATGCAATATCAATCTAATCCCTACGACGAGCGAACGACCTTCATCCAATTCCCACGAGGTGCAGGTAAGATTACATGCTTGTCCGTCGGCCGATCCACCTTCTCGCGGTACCCGCAACCAATCGTCGAACAGACCTTGGCTTTCTCGCCCGTCTCCCGCCCAGCCAGCTGATGGTCTGGGGGATACTTCTCCTGGATCGCGCGGATTGTGTACAAGGCGTGACATAGATGACACTGCATTGGGATGACGTCCCCCCAGGGACGAGTGGAAGGATCCGTCCAGATGTATTCGGAAACGGAAAGCGTCGGGTGCCCTGAAGATGAGCGGCACGTAATAGCAGTGATCTTGCTGTGGCGTGCCAGGATTCCCGATTGCGACAGAACTAGGCCCATGTTAAGATCGTTGAACGTCGACCCTTCGACGAGGAATTTGAGGGCGTAAGCTTGGAAGAATTGCACGGTGAGAGAGACCTGCAACGCAGTCGCCTGAAAAGCGAAAAGCCGCGGAATCCGCCAGCTGGCAGAACAATACGTTAGCACTGTCTGAACGGGGTTATAACAATTATGCAATTATGCACCTCAAGCACCGTTCTTTCAGCTCATCGAAGGACTTCTTGGTCTTTACCATGGCACCACAGCACAGGAGGAATGCCGTGAGATCATGCTCCACCAACGCATCCCGGATGTACGAGGGGATCAATAGGTCAAACCACTGTTGACGATCAGCACGAGGCCTCAAATAACGCAGAGGGCGCCTTGAAACGAACTCACTTCTTGCAGGCTTTCCGATGCACTGTCGTTTGCATAGTACAGTGTGCCCTCGTCGTCGTGGGAATGCGTGTATATGAAAAGAAGGAGGCGTGCCCGCTTGAACCTGGATGCCATTGCATGAGTACGTGGCTCGTATGCAAGCTGCGCCCAATGCCGAGGTTAGAAACGCACCTATTCAAGCCTTCTATGGCATGCATGATGTCTTTTCTATACTGCGCCCGCGCAGCATCCGTCTCCAGATCGAAGACCACCTCTTCAAAAACCAGGTTGTTCTTCTGCTCATCCACGAAATACGGCCGCAAGATGTTATACACAGCCCGCGCTGCGCAGCCTTCAGTTGCCAACTCGCTCAAGCGCACAAGCAGCAGGTACACCGGGGATGTGTTGACGCGCTGGTGTTGTGGCATCGGCGATTCGACGCGTACGTCGGCATGTGTGTCTAGATATGCCTTGAAATGCCCGTCGCTTTTTGTGTAGAACGCCTATCAAGGAGTGAGTGGCGCTAAATGCAAAGTGCTTACCGGGTTGGCTCACCATGTAGGCCGTGCTCCGCGGCACAGCGTCAAGCAGCTCATCCGCCAGGGGTTCAGCAGCCGCTGTCCGTTTTTTCTGAGAACCTGGGCCTCTTGTGTGGCAAGAAGGGCATAGGAAGTAAATCCCATCCAGTGTTGTTGGCGGAATAGTTGCGAGCTGCACAAGGTGCGATTTGCAGACGACGTGTTTGCAGAAAGAGCATTCTATACCGTCTCCTCCGTCTTCGCAGAGATAACAGTACTGACGAGTTGGAAAGACTTGGATGTCAGCGAGTGGAAAACTGGCGCAGCTGAAATTGTGCTTGAAGCACCTTATCGTGCAACAAGCACCAATCGACGGCCTCAGCCTCGACGTCAGATGTCACGTCGTCCAAGCGTTGATCTGAGCTTGAGATGAGTGTATGGCTGCTCGATCTGCGTGGCTTGTGCCTCGATGGCCTCGTCCTCTTTTTGGCACCCTCGCCAGAGCGACGTTTGAGCCCCGGGTCTTGCTCATCTGATCTGTTCTTGCGCTTGCTTCTGCGTAGGATTGAAGGGTTCTCCCCAACAGATGGCTCGTCTAGGACATCAAATCATCAGAATATATAAGCGCGGCATATCAAGCTACGGCTTCACCTCCTACTGCCAAGTCAACGGCGGGCTCCTCGCGGCGGAGTCCGGCATTTAGGGACACGTGCTTTTCCTTGGCCATGGCAGAGTGTAAACCCCCGAGGTTTCGCTAGATCAGATAAAGCACCAAAGCAGGGATGATCCTTCGTTGCCGTACGGTAAGATTAGGGGAATGCAGGAGGAGTGTGCGGCAGGATGTACCTTCGTCGTGGCGTGGTAAGATGGGACAACGAAGGCGACCGAGGCGGGCTTTATATGCTACCGGGCCGACCGCGTATAAACAAGCCGTAACACCCATGTTTGTACGCTGTGACCGAGCGGGAAGCGAGCGGGAGGCAGGCCGGGAGCAGGCGGACAGCGGGCAGGAGCCGAACACGTGAGCCGAATAGGGAGGGTGCAACGTCGAGGCGGGGTTACAGAGATCCGGCTCAGGTATTTAGGCACGCAAGCCTCCCCCCGACGAGACACGACGACGCGTGCGGATCGTTGCTCGCAGAGAAATGCTCAGGCTTTGAAGCTTGAGCTTGATGGAGTAGGCGTGGGCGGGGACGCGCAGTATCCGACATCAGGCCGGTCCCGATAGGAATTATTTGTAACGGGGCGGCCTTCGCGGGGTAAGGCTGACGGCGCGGTGGGGAAAGATTTTACGGCCTCCAAAAAATGCACGCCGATACCCCGCCAACGAGCTCGCTACCTCGCTATACGTACCCTCCAACGCGCACTAGCACGGGGTGGTGTTCAGGATATTCGGCGCGAGAAAACGTAAAGATTGCGCCAAGATAATGCCAATACCTCTACAACATCTCACTGCTAGTGCTGTAAAGGCCATTGAACAAACACTGCGTTGATTACCGCTCTCTTGGCGACCCTACAATCGCTTCACAACGCCCTTTCAATGAGCCGAGTGTGAAAATGTAACCGTACCCATACTTCCTTTACGGATCATTTACAGTTTCCTGCCGAGAATACCTTGAGCCTCGCCCTGTGCAGGCGCACGTTATTGCCTCGCCCGAGACAAGACTCACGAGCTCCGCCCGAGACAAAAAAAAAACGAGTTTCAAACGCATTCAAAATTGGCCCAGCAGGGGTTGTTTGCAACGCGTTTTTTCTAGCGCGTATACTGCCGTCCGTCCGATGGGTCAACCCGCCAGGCTCCTGTGGCGTAATATGCGCACGGTGAACGGGGCTCACGCGGCATGGGGTTGAAGCGGAAGTAGGTTCGCTCGAAGAGGGCGCGCGGGTACGGCGGGTTGAGCCGCGCCATGATCGTGGGCTACGCAACGTTGACGCAATGCCCCCATCAGGATACGCGAGGGAGACCCGCACGAAGAAAGGCGCCCGCGCATATAATCCTGCGCGGCAGACGGTTGGTTTTCCAGCTGCTGTAGGCCGCACGCAACGCCGCGCTCACCTTTCTTCGGATATCGAAGGCCCAGCACACCTGCCTCCGCGCTCGCAGCTACGGTCCTGCGCGGTCAGCATCCCGTGCCCTCTCGCGCAAGGCGATGCAAGCGCGCCCGAGCCAAGCTGCGCGTGGCTGTCTCAGCTGCGCTATACGCAGTCAGACCGAAGTGGCGGGCGCGCCAGAACAAGCATCCGTCTGCACTGCTCAGATTCCATGCGTCGCGCGACTCGATGATCTTTGTCGGGCCATCGTACGCCGTGAGTAACTCGTCCGGGTCGTCCATGATCATTGCCGCCGTCGATATTCGGGGAGGATCACCGCAGGGGCCTTAATACACGCTCCCCGGGCATTCGCATGGGGAACTCTGGCGAACGCGTAAGTCTTGACGCTTTCTGGCAGAGGCGCCGCACGAATCGATGCAGCTGGCAGGAGAGAGAGGAGGCACGGCCGGGTGGGGATGTGCGCCCCCGAGCATCAGCCCTCTTCTCTCGCTTGTCAGAAGAGACGCCGCAGCGATTACGCACGGCCGCGATTATCAAGCGGCCTTCCAGGGCGCCGCGATATGGGCGCCGGTCGTCCATAGCGGGCTAGCTGCTGTTGCGGAGGCATCGAAGGGCGTGCCCGTGGGAGCCTGTCGCGAGGAAGCACGCCTGCGCCGCCCGTGCGGAACGAGGCGCGGAGGACGTCGGACGCCTTCTGTGCGGCGGCTCGGACGAACCCCCCGGGGGATGCGCGGATGTAGCTCTGACCAGGTATTATCCATGCAGCTCAGCGCCTTAAACGAACGCTTCCCAGCTCAGCGGCATTTGTGCTAGGCGTGATGCAAACAGCACGCGTGTGGCGGCGTGACGCTACAGGCGATGCAGGCGTTGAGACCCCTGCGGGTTCCGCCGACCCACCTACAGCTTCTCCTTCGCGGAAGGGATGCCTTTCTTCCGTCCCGATGATGCACCATCTGTCTTCGGCGCATCGTCCGGGGGCTTTGAGCCCGACGCGGCCTTCGTCTCCTCCGCAGTCTCTGCCTCGGGGGCGATGTCGTGGGCGTACGATGTCCCTCTCCTCCGGAGATCTCCAAGCCCTTCCCAATTTGCTCTACGAGCGCGTCCGCCGCTGCCTCAACCCGGGCATCTTGTGCCCCCTGCGTGGCAACCGCGGGGGAGCCTTCGCTGGCCTCAGCCACTCTCTCCGGCGGGGGTACGGCGTCGGTCGTATGGTTCGCGGGCGCAGCAAGGCCCCCTCCCGTCTGAGTCGTTGTGACCAGAAGCTGTCCAAGCGGACGGAGGATCTCCGTCTTGACCCGCTCGCGATCGAGCTCCTCTTCCCAGCCGAGCTCCCTGCAGAGGTCGCGGGCGATCTCGTCGCACCGCCCTAGCAGGGGCGCGCCGTCCGCGCTTGTGCCGAAGTCGCCCGCAAGGTCCATGCCAATGAGCACGCGTGGGCAGCCCTTTGGCACGAGGCTCGTGAGGGAGGCGAACGGGCGCACGGTGAGCGAGGCGCCGATCACGATTAAAGTTCTCCGGGGCGTATAACGTGCTATCAGCGGGTAGGGCGTTAACGGTGTTTCAACGCCGGTTAGGCGAGTATGAAAGCACCCGTTTGATTATAAAATCATCACTCTATCTCCCCTGGAATGCGGCACTTGCGTTCGAGCGCGCGGCGATGCGTGCGGCTGCGTCTGTTTGCGTGCGGCACTCTGCACGAGTCTGCGGCAGGTGTGCGGGACACGGCGAGGTCGGGACTCGAGTGCGGGCGGAGGTACGAGAGCGAGGGCAGCCAGAGGGCAACGAGGGCCCGAGACTGGTGTTGATTGCGCAAGGATACAAACGTAGCGATGTAAGGTATATAAACGAATAGATAGTGCCTGTGGGGGCCACGCGAGGAATGTGGCGGCCGAGCGGGTATGTACGAGACGAGACGAGTGCGCGACGTCGGGCGCGACATACGGAATAGGAAACCGAGCGGGAGCGTATCGTCAGAGTGACCGTGAGGATCGTGCAACGACGCGACCGTTACATCGATCGAGGACGCGTCGGGGCGCTTGATCAAGCGGCCTTCACGCGCTGACAGGCTTCCGTGCCGCGCAAGCGTGACAGAGACCCCTACCCCTCTATACGAATTTCACCAGACGGTATAGGCCGCTCTCTCCTCTTCTTTTGCGCTCTCCGACGTCCCGAAAAGGAGCGAATACCTGCACCGTCTGGTTACGAGACTGCTATCTACCTATCTGTTAACATCCGGCTACGGCGGGAATAGACGCTTTAACTTGGCCATGATTGGGACTTTTCTAAGCACTTACACGATGTATTAACACATATTTGCTGAGGTTGCCGTACTTCATATCTCGACGAGGGCACGAAATCCCTGCGTTAAATAGCAAAAATGCTGTCGCGGATGTCGGGAGCCGCCTCTGGATCTCATTATGCGCGGCGTACTTAATGCGTCCAGTGCGTCCGCGTCTGCGCAAGTTTGGGCGCCTGTGGATCCGTTTGTAGCAGTTCGGCGGCGCTTGCGTTGATTTTACCGTGCCCTTCGACGACGCGGGGAGGGAAATCTCGGGGTTCTTCGAAAACCCTATCACATGCAGAACCCCCGAGTGGTAGCAGTGGGAGAAAAGGAGCTAACGGCGCCGCCGGTGAGGGCGTGAGCATGACGGCGCTAACTAGGCGCCTGCCGGAACAAACCTTCCCACAGCGGCGTATTCATTTTTGAAGCGCCGGAAAACACGCCAGAATTGGGGTTTCGCCGACAGATCAGCCCCTAGTCTGAAGGACGCGCGAGGAATCAGGCCCCAGAGACCTAGATGTCGCCACAAGATGGTGTTTTTTCCCAGGTCCGTGCCAGCGCGCCGCCGAACATGCCGACAGGCCGAGAGCCGGGAAAGAAGAGACCAGTCCTAGGCCCACCTTTGACGCCGTTGTTGCCAGCGCACTTGGAGCGTCGCCCCGCCGTGACAAGCGACCGGTGCACAGCTTACAAGCTCCCAGTGCGGCAGGGGCAAAGCCGTAGGGCCGCGGCGCTACCCAGCCGCCAGCCCCTTGCACATCCCCTGGCAGCGGCTTGTGGGCAAGGAGCGGGGAATCCTACCTATCCTACCTATGCGGCCGCATAGCGCCCTACGCATCGAAGCCACCCCGCCGGATGCAGCGCCAGAACGCCGCAGGACCCCGAGAGCCGGAACAGGGCGGCAGCTTGGGCATGCTTCACCCCCGATGAGATAAATCTCAACCGGAAAGCGACACGCGGACCCCAGGAGCCCCAAGTCCAGCCAGCCTCGCCCCCAGCGAGTGAACGCGCGTCGCCCCTGGGAGGAAAATTACCGAGTTAGCCACCCCCGCGCAGAGCCGTCTGCGGGCTGGCCGTGGTAGCGCGGATAGCCTCCGAGGGGCAATCCCCTGCGAAAAACTGATCACGGGCCTAAAGGCCCCGCACGCATGCACGGGCCAACCCCGATTACAAGCCGAGCTCAAGCGGCGGCGGTGCACCGGCAAGAGCGGGAGCCGCCCGGCGCAATTGGGCGGGCGCCGAAGGTAGCTGCATCGGGCACAGTGCGGCGGGCCGCCCGTGCGAGCCGCGCCCGGCAGCGAAGGGGGCGGAAAGGGGAGCCCCCTGGAAGGCCGCATTCACGGAGACAGAGATCCCAGAGGCGCAAGCCGCGCCTGGGATTTTCGCCGCGATGGGCTGGCGCCTGCTTACCTATCATAGAGCGCTATAAAAGCGCGTGCGCTTCTAACAGCCGGATGATCGGCGACGGGTGATCAGCCCGCGCCCTTAGCCCCGCTGGGTGCCGGCTTTGAGCACGGGGGAACCGGCGGCCGCCTCGGGGATACGCCCGGCGAAGGTGGGAGAGAGAGATAGGGGGGGGGAAGGGAGAGCCCCCTCGGCCCCCCAGGCGGCGCATCTGCACGGCTGCGCCTCGCGGCGGAGGAGGGTGCTCCCTCGACCCCGCCGCAAAAGTGGCCCCGCGGCAGAGCCGCGCCCGGGGGGCCCCGCGAGAGCTCGGGCGTGGCGAGGCGTTGTCTACGGGCCCTGCGTAGCGGGGGGGCACGACGCGACGCCTGAAGGCGCAGCCGCAGGTGGGGAATGCGGGATGGGATGGGGCAGGTGGCACGCCGCAACGCACGCCATTTATGGCTCCGGGGAGAGAGAGATGGCGACTTCGGCAGCGGAAGCGCCGCAGCTGCCCTGCCCAATCGGCTGCGGGCGCCGATACGGGCTCCCCGCAGCCTCCGCCGATCATTGTGGGCTAGACCAAAAACGCCCCGCTGCGGTACGGGCTGCCGACGCGATGCCGATTCTAGACGGTCGATCATCCGGCGGAGTATACAACACGCCGCCTTTGATCGGATGTCCCAAACGGAAGTCTGGGATCAGCGGAGTGTGAAGGGGGGGCGACTTGGGATAATTCTATTTGGAAACCCGGGGCACGCACAATAACCCGGGTTCCAAAATGATATACGTAGAAACCCCTGTCCAAAGGTGTCAAACGCGGCCGGGCAACAGGCGCCCCCGGCCGCGCGGATCCCTTCGTGCGGGCTCGCCGTCCCACGGCGGGCACGCGCGATGCGCAGTTGGGGGACTCCAAAACATATGGGCCCCACAAAATATCAATTGAGAAGCTGTCTGAACGGTTCGCGCGGCGCGCGGGGTCAACACTGAGCCTAGCGCGGCGCGCGAACTATGTCAATGAGGCGGGAACTCGAGGATAGGCCTATTCCCAGCAATATATCTGAGATCATAACGCATTCACCTCCTCCCGGCTGGTCAGGTGTGTGCGCACCCATCCTCAAAGCCAGCTCTGCGACATACGGCCACGATTGAGATGTTCAGAACGCGGTGCGTGCCCATATTCCTGTACGAAACCGGAGAGCCGCGCAACCACGCACACACATCTGCCGGCCACATTCCGTTTGGGGTATGCATCGCCGGGAGGCTCCCCGGCGCAGGCCGCGGCGAAACCGGGTTTACAAACCAGCAGAGGGGTTCCAAGCGGTACCCGGGGTTTCCGAATAGAATCATCCGCTCCGGTGAATCCAAATTACCTCGACAACCTCAGCTGTTAGAGTGCCCGACACACTATTGACGGCGATTGCGCTCAAACCGAAGCCATCTCGAAAGGTAGAGACCTGTCGCAATTGTCAGTGCGAAGCTTCAGAAGCGTGATTGGGGCGAATCGATGACACAACGCACCATCTCGTTTTCCAAAGCAAGCAATGGACAGACCATGATGGCGACCTTCCCCTGGCTTCCAGGCCACAGATACGGCCCCGCAGCTACCGCCGTTTTGCCTGCGCCCGTAGGAGCTTATATGATCATGTCTGTGCCTTCGAGTTGTGCCTTGACGCCCTCGAGCTGGAAAAACCGGGGCTCGTCTTTCCAGCCATATCGCTCCTGCATTTGCTTACTAAGCCAATTCAAGCTGCTGTCGCTGAGCTTCGGACGAGCCGGAGCCCGAGGAAGCCGTGAACGCTGAGCCCAACGAGGTTTGGACGTCGGAGACGGTCGTTTTGGAGCCATCGTATGCGAGGAGAGAGCGAGTCGGGAGCCGCTGTTCTGAGCGGTGGGGGCGCGAGTCGAAGGGTCAGAGCGGGGCCTGGCAGTTCAGGCCTCAGGCCCAGTGAGAATCGACAAACGTCCAGGCCCGTGAGATCATGTCAGAGAGGGCGTGTCATCCTGGATCGTCCTACATCCTGTATTTAGGCGCCTGGCGAATAAATCGAGGGAATTACTGTTGATTTATCGTTCATTTTCAGCCCAACCCACAGCGAGACTGCTTGGCCGACCACTCGTCTTTCCGTCTAGGTCCACCTGGGTCCAATCCGTCCGAGTCGTCCATTCACAGTGCTCTGCACCCCGCCATATGGGCGCTTCTGTCCCGTCCACTTGTTACTCTCGTGTATCTTTCAGGAGTGTCGTGCAGAGCAATTTCTTTGCAGAATATGGCGCAATATAGCATGCATAACATATCTGGATAGTTCATAAGTCTTAGTAAATTATGCCTCGAGCATGCCAAAGGATTTCGTCTGGCCTGGTCGATTTGGGCGCCAATTTGAAAAACGAGCGCCGAAATGGCTCGTCTCGCACGAAGTTCCCGCTTGCACATTCCTTCCTCTCGTTGCTTGGTCCTCTGCGCTTTCCTCTGCGCACGCTCTCCGCTATACGCTGCCCTTTGTCAATATGCCTCCGGCGCGTACTGACAAGAGTTCTAAGCGTGCTGCTCGAGGGACCGGCCCCAAGAAGCTCTGCTACACTGCGGCGGCGGCAAGTTGATTCCACGGTCGACTTGGTATACCCATGCCAATTTTCGCAAGGCTGAGCCTGTTCCCACCATGCAAGCTGTCGCTGAGGCTCTTGCTGCAGCCTCATGCGTACTGTCTACTGGTTCTGGGCGATCTAGGGCTCCTCTGGCAGGCTCGGACAACTCTAGTGCTGGTCCTTCTGGTCTCGGTGGCCCATCGTCCTCAGGTTCCCCCAGGAGCAGCACACCCAGGATGGATATGGAAGAAGTTATTTCGGCAGGAGAGGATGCAGAGTTGGATCAGTTGCCAGGCAATGAAATTGCTCTCATGGTATGTGCACTCCTCGTCTCGAAGGTGTCGACTGCCCAACTCAAGCTACATAACACAGAATGTTGATACAGACCACGATCATGAGGTCCACCTATCTGGGGCACCGCCCTCCCCTGTACCCAGCACATCGTCCATACACATAGCACCCAATTCCAGCCCTCCTCCTCGCACCTATCGAGCGACAGTCGAAGAAGTAACGGATGAGGATGACGAAGGGGGCGGCGAGGATGACGATGCCGCGGACCCAGGCAGTGACTACGACCGTGAGCAGCGCGAGCAAGGCTCCCGTGCGCCAGCTGAGCAACCTGCGGAGGTTCCTCCTGACGAACCCGACGCGCCTGATGCACCCGACGCGCCTGATGCACCTCACGCGCCCGACGCGCCCTTCGGCAGTACATTCACGCCACATCTGAAGGACCTGAAGCTCAGCCTCGAGTTCATCTCGATGCTCCAGGACGCCGATCTCAAAAATAGCTGCCTCGACGCCGACGTCCTCCACCAGCTCAAAAACCCGCCTCAATACCCCCTCGATCTCTCAGACAAGGATTTGCTCCATTCGATCGATCTCTTCTTTGCGACTGTGAACGCCTCCGAGCAGACTTACGAGGCAGCGCGGGCAGCAGCCATACGCCGTGAGCCGAAACACAAGGTGCTATCGTACCACGCGGTGCGTCGCAAGATTGAGGAGCTCAGCGGGATCGTTCCGCATATTGAACACCGATGCGAAAATTCGTGTATCGCCTACACGGGGCCGCTCAAGGATCCCCAGGAGTGTCCCCGTTGCAAGAAACCTCGCTACCGTCGGAATGAGGCCGGCCAGGAGGTCGCCAGGGAGGAGTTCTTCACTATGCTTCTGGGCTTCCAACTGAACGCTCTGCGCCGCTCGAAGGAGGGGGCTACTGCTACCCGCTATCTCTGGCAGGCTACCCAGCATGTCTTGACGGAGATGGGCATCTCTGAAGGCGTCATCAAGATCTTCGAAGACATCTGTCACTCGGAGGAGTACCTCGACGCTGTTCACGATGAGAAAATTGGACCCCACGACTCTGTCTTGATGTTCCCCATCGACGGCGCTCAGCTCTACGAGAAGAAGCAGTCCGATTGCTGGATCTATATCTGGGTTCTCTTAACGCTCGATCCCAAGCTGCGCTACAAGAAGGCACACGTTCTTCCGGGGGCTATCATTCGTGGCCCCAACAAGCCGAAGAATCTCGAGTCCTTCCTCTTTCCTGGGCTCTATCATCTTGCTGCGCTGATGAAGGATGGACTTCCTTACTGGGATGCGGTCGACGAGGAGATCTATGTCGACCATCCGTTCCTCGCTTGGGTCACTGCCGATGGGCCGGCTATGGCCTCCATGAATGGTCTTGTTGGACACCATGGCGCTCGTGCTTGTCGTCTCTGGTGTCCCATGCTTGGGCGACGCAAGGAGGGGGCACCACAATACTACCCTGTCCTCCTTAAACCATACGGCTATGCCGTTGATGGGTGCGATCACGGAGATGTTCCAAATCATGCTCTTCCACGCCCTGAGGTCGAGGACTACCAGGACGCGCTGCGCAAGGTCTGTGAATCACGAACTACGGCGGAGTACGAGCGGAGCCGTAAGAAGTATGGCATCGTCAAACCATCCATCTTCAGCGGTATTTCCCGCACCTTCCCAGTTCCGCACTGCTTCCCCCTGGATATCATGCATCTTGGCGCACTCAACATCCCTGACCTATACATCAGTCTCTGGCGCGGCACCATGGACGGGGATACCGAAGACAAGAAATCATGGGACTTTGCAATCTTCGCTGGGAAAACCGATGGTGCTGCACGCTGGAAGCGCCATGGCGAAGAGATTGCTCTTTCAAACCCGTTCCTACCCGGATCCTTCGACCGCCCTCCCCGTAACATCGCTGAGAAGATTAGCAGCGGCTACAAGGCTTGGGAATTTCTCGCGTACTTCTACAACCTCAGTCCTGTCTATCTGCGCCGCATCTTGCCTCATGCTTACCGGCGGCAGCACTGCAAGAGTGTCTCAGGGTTTCTCTTGGTTCATGGCTGGACTGTGCGTGCGGAGGATGTACAGGTCGCTCATGTGCTGCTTAACGAGGCGGCTCTTGAGCTCGAGGAGCTCTATTGTCAACGCCAGGCCAACCGGCTCCATTTCGCACGGCCTTGCTTGCACACCTCTGGCCATGCCGCTGAGGAGATTCCGCGCACAGGACCCCTATCCACGATCTCGCAGTGGGGCATGGAGCGATCTATTGGCGACCTCGGCGGGGAGATCCGTCAGCCTTCAAATCCATACGCCAACCTTTCGCAGCGTGCGGTAATCCGTTGCCAAATCAATGCGCTCAAGATCATGAAGCCTGACCTCTTCCAGTCCGACCTCAGCCCAAATTATCATAGGCTTCCGCATGGTGTCATCAGCCTGGGCGCTGAATATGCCCTTCTGCGCGCGCGTGCGCGCACCGC
The DNA here is from genome assembly GCA_001895945.1 of Trametes pubescens. NCBI lineage: Eukaryota > Fungi > Basidiomycota > Agaricomycetes > Polyporales > Polyporaceae > Trametes > Trametes pubescens. The sequence continues at coordinate 6,954 of MNAD01000408.1, read as the reverse complement.
CTATCGTCTTCCCGATGATGTGGCCTCCGCATTCGCGACGTACCTGAAGGATGCTGGCGAACTAGATGAAGATGCCACATTCACACGGAAGGTGCAGAAGTGGGCGCGCGTCCTCCTTCCCAATACGCAGATCGCACGCTCCGCCTGGAAGGAGACACTCAAACCGCCCTCGAAGCTGCGCATGTCTCCTCTTCTGTACTACCTGCAGGCATGCCATCGGCGTCTACGCCTGCGCCATCCACGTTCGCCGCAAGAAAAATGTCACGAGTAAGTCCCAGTTGTACTTGTACCACACTATATACCAACACAGGTTGGCCAGCCGCGCCGTGTAAATCCACTGTGAGTGATGCACTGTCCACTTCCTCTCATAACTAATACATCCGTCTGACAGCGCGAACATCATGATCCGCGCACCCGTGCCCGCGGACCCCTCTCTTGACAAAGTTCCCGAGCAGAAGGCTTCCCCTGCCGTCCCGCCAAGCACCGCAAGCGTGCCGTCAAGTGCTAAACAAAAGAAGACCACTTCGCCGAAAACCCTTCGCCCACATCCGACCAGTCTGTCGGCACGGTGAATATGGTGTAATCTTGCATTATCCCTTTACTAACAATGTCGGGCTGCTCGTCATTCTAGGAACATCTGCATCATCGACTACTTGAAGAACCATCCAGACACCTGCAAGGAAGACTTTGAGGCGCATTTTGTCGGACTGGACCACGTATCCCGAAAGGTATGACGAACTGCTTGCCGCGCACCTTAACTAACGTCGCGATTTTTGTCATATCTCCTTAGACCTTGGAAGATCGCAGCAAAGAGGCCACGAAGGCCCGGAAGGCCGCGCGTGACGGCATGGGCGAAGAGGCTGACGTCGACAAGTAAATCCCGGAGACAAGCATCCGGGAGCGTCGCGAGGACGCAGGGGAGTGTCATGAACGTAGGAGACTGCGATGCGAGGGGTCGCGCGTGGACGCGCGTGGTCGGGAGGACACTGGGACGCGTGCGCCTGGTCGCGCGGTGGTCTGGACATGACATGATTCCATCATGTTGTATCCGGCCACAGCCTGGCTGGTGCCGGGATGGTGAACGGCAGGATGCGGGCGGCCTGGGATGGTCAGACATGACAGAACATTACTGTACAGTATACGCAAGGATTCGATTACGATAGTGGCCGCATTAGCTACATGATCTCACCTGATCATGTCATTTTTCGTCCAACACAGCCTGTGCGAGCATTTGCCAGCGTGAGAACTGTCACATCCATCCTCGCATGATTCGAGCGCGCTGGACAGGATCTCACAGGCCTGGACATTTGTCGATTCTCACTGGGCCTCAGGCCTCTCACTCACTCACTCAGGATCGGCGCAAATTGATCGAGCGCCCATGATCTCTCATTCTCGTCCGACTACTGTCTACATCTACTAGGTCCCACGCCGTACGCCTCTACACCGACACAGGCTGGCTCAGTAAATGTCGCATACGCCAAATGTCCCAAAGGATCCGCTCGCATCTTTAAACGACACACTTCCACCGTCATCTCCCCTGTCGTCTCCCCTCTGGACTCCTGATGCCACACCGCCCACGGATCTGCCTTCCCTACCTGGCCTGTACGCTATCGCTACACCTCCGGAGGTACCCTCTCGCAGTCGCGCGTCCTCACCCGCAACACCAGCAGCACACGATGCAAACCTGGACTCGGAGATGGGCATGATCCCCTCGTCGCCTGTCCGCACAGCCGACGATGCGAGGCGGAAGGCCGCGAAGAGACGCGAGGAACAAGCCCAAGCAGAGAAGGAAGCAAAGGCTGCCATGGAAGTACACAAGATTGCCGAGGTTTGTCAGGAAGCCCTGCGCTATCTTGCGAATCACGAACGCACCTTTGGCGACCTCGTGGCCTACGTCTCTGATGGGCAAAACTACGCCGGAAACGTGCGGTACTGGGGCTTCTTCTCGGTGGATGGGCGAGTTGAGCGGGTTCTGGATGCCTGGGTGTCGTCGCAGAGCAGCAAAACTGGCAGAGAATGTGTTCATGGATGGGCGGTAAGATATGTGAAGAGGGTGGTACATACCGAAGGAGATTCAGCTACACGGTCGAAGCTACTGCAAACATCGGCCATGGAGATCGACGAGTCCTTCGCACTTGACTTCAGCCTGGGCAACCTGCATACACGGCTGCGCGAGTCCCACAGCTATGTCGGTCCTCGAGGCTTTCAGTACGATGACGAGACAGGCACGGGAGATGAAGGAGGCATCCCAGAAACGGAAGAACAACGTACGTGATTTAACCACCTTGTTCATGGTGCATTATCCCTCATGCCACCCCTAGTGTATTACAACCGAAGCCTTGATAGCTCTTGGGGCTCGGAGCCAGAACAACAGCTACGCCAGGCGCGTCCTTGGGCCCTATGCGTACGCTTCAGGGGCGCAGCGTCAAGTCATTAGTGTCCTCTCCCACCTCGGACTTACGGCAAGCTACCCAGCTCTCGTTAGCAAGTCACGCGGCAGCGAGGTCGAGGGAGACGTCCCCACGGCGACAGGCACGGCCCAGGGAGATCAGGAACAGCAGGCGCAGGGCGGAGAAGCGGAAGATGGCGGCTCAGAGGAGGAGTATTGGCGCGAGGATGGCGAGGGCAGCAACGGGGCCGAAACAGACACAACACCAGTTAGCAGTCACACCGAAGCACAGAGTGAGGTCAGACTGAACATCGCATTGTGCAGAGATACTAATGCCTAGCACCACAGCCCAGGTGGAGGTCGACGGAGAACGTAGCGAGTTGGCGAGCGGTGGGAAGACGAAGAAGCCAGCCCGCGCTCATCTCGGGATACTCAAGCGCCTCTCAGACGCTTGTCGAACACGTTCACGCGCGGACGCATACGCCAACCCCCTCGCCTATGTTTACGATAATATCGATATGCTGTTCAAGATCGCCCAACAGGTCCTCACGCGCAAGGATTCGCAACAAAATGGCACCTGCGCTACCGCATTCAAGCTCTTTGCGGCGTCTCCAGATGATATGAAGACAGCAGACCTCGTCGAGTCTTTCGTCAGTGCTCCTCCCCTATCTGTTGACGATATTCTCCTCTCGAACAAAGAGAATGTCGCCCTCACAGAGCGACTTACTCACACTGTACTCCGCACCATCGTCACATTCGGCGGGGAACGCTTCTCGCGGTGCCGCAAGGACGTGGATGCCTGCCTCCCCTGCACCTCCGACAAGATCCCTGTGCACAAGACGGACATTCTACCCCTCCCTGCTATGAACATCGACAAATCGAGTGCTTCAGGCAATGCGGAGGTCCTTACCGCCATGTTCGAAGGGCTGAAGCTCGGCATTAACTCTCCTGACTTCACTCGCACCGTGAAGCTGACTGCAGGTGACCAGCTCTCTATCGCACGCATTCGATCGCTCGTCAACAACCGTGCCGGCCACGATAGCTTCGGGCAATCGTTCCTCTGGGCTCTATGTATGCCGGGATTGTTCCGCTACAAGATGGCTGCCACGCATGGACTTCTGGAGCTGCATTTCGGGACGGATTCTACAGGCGACCCGGGCTCACTTACTTTCCACAGCTCTCGTCTTCTTCGGAAGCCTATCGCATTGACTTCGCCCCCTCCCTTCCGCACATGCAGAGATATCATATTTGTGCCTCTGTACGCTCGAGTCCTGCATTGTTTGGAGCTGGTCACCAAGTGCGAGAGCCTCGACGACTACGCTGCTACAGTCAACTTCGCCGGCCTCAAACGTCGTGCAGGAGAGATCGTCAACCAGCACGCCAACGCCCAGGTTGCTCACAAGCTTCGTCAGGAGGGCGATGCAGCTCAAAGGCAGTATGAGCGCGACATCGATCTCGAAGAATACGAGTCGGGACGCGAACCGCACGCAACGAAGGCCAAGGCTGGAGACAAGGTCCTCGAGAAGGCCGTGCTATTCCTTCGAGATGCCCTCCTCCTTCGTGAGATTACAGATGCAATCAAGCCCGGCGACTCGGGACGCATTTTCACGGCGTTGAAGATGTGGGCCCTGGCGTTCCGTGGGAGCGGGCGTACCAAATACGCCCGCGAGACATTGCATCCCATACACAATATAACTCATGTCTGGCCAAACCCCCTACGGTATGTGAGCTCACAAGTCTAGCATGCAGCGAGCATATAACTCATGTCTGCAACAGGAAGATAGTCTTACAGAGCTGGCTCGTCAATCCGAGTGGCAAGGCAGATGCGTGGGTCGAAGTTGACCTGATGCAGGAGCATCTTAACTTCTGGATCAAGGTATGGGCCGCCTTCCCATGATCTTCATTCAATGAAGCTGACATCTACTTCTAGACGATCTACAAGTCCAACGGGAGCAACGCCTCGTGGGAATGGTCGGCGATGGTATCGCCGTGCATTGACGTCCTCCGCCGCCTTGCGACCCATATCAATCACGACCTCGGTGCTCGTCAAGGCAGTAAGTATACGTCACCAGACCTCTAGTTGGATACTCAAGAGCTTATGGATATTCTCACCAAATTCGGAGTTTACGAGAAGGAGCCCGGGCGCATAATCGAGACCGACAAGCCCACCGTTGTCAACGCGGTCAGCGCGGGACTCGGTCAGCTTGCAGGGCCACTGGCAGATTTCAACTCGCAACTACGACGGCTCCAGACGCGCTGCGCCATGACGCCCGTAGCATGCGATCCCTACATCGCACGGCCGCCTCTCCCTACCACGTCTGAATCTCCTCAGGCCAACCCGACGCCCTCTCCTACACCCTCCGAGCCTATCATTGTTCCGGCTACCGACGCTCCTGTGTCTCCTTGTTCCGCTCTCTCGGTGGAGATGCAGGCGGTTCCCAGCACATCGGCAAGTCCATCTGGCACCCTGAGTACCGTTGCTGCGGCGGAAGTGGACGAAGCCGATGAAGTGGAGCGTTGGGCGGGAGTCGACGAGGACGATACAGAGCCTTGTGTGCAGTTCTCACTGGATTCTCTGGAGGACGTCGCAGACATGGACGTAGTTGATATTGAATGATGGGGGTCATCGTATTGAATTCGACTGCTGACTTCGCGCGCAGCTCGATGCGACACAATCCGCTGCTCTGCTCGTGCTGTCCTCCTATGTCGCCCAAAAGGAGCTCCTGCTGCAACTTCGTCCGCTACAGCAGTCCGATATCCTCCACGTCGCTGGAGGGGATGATGGTCAGTCGGAGGGCCGGCGTGCGGCGCCATGGATGTGACAGCCAACGCCGACGCCAGGTGCCCTCCGCGGAGAAGCTGGGACGCTCGGCGACAGCCTTCAGGGGCGTAAGCTCCCATGCAAGATGTGTTAAGAGTGGGGTGTGGCAGGCGGTCTAGCTGAAGCTCGGCAAGGATCCCGGATGGGACATGCTTGGACCCCGACTTGCACGGCGACGATGAGCCTGCCCCATATACTCATCGCGTGCAACCGACAAGGATCGAGCAACTTCGGCTCCTTCTCTGTGAACTCCCCCACCGAGACGGAGTCCTATGCTGCCGCACCCGGTGTATTCAAGCCCGCAGTCTCCCCGCCCTGGCACTTCGGGAGCACGCTCACCCTAGCGAGCTTTTCGTGCGCCTCTACGGCGTGAACTTCACGAACATCCGGCTCAGTGGCCTCAAAATTTTGTTGCAACGCTTCCGGGATAAGCTCAAGGTAAGCTTCATCGACAGCACCCTTTTCATCGAACGTGCACTAACATTGTTTGCCTGGCGATGGGCATGAGGCGCACGATGTCGACAAGTCCTCCCTTGGAATAGGCTCGGCGCCTGCCCCGACATCCGCGGAACCCGAACTTCCCGCAGTGCGGTTTCAAACGGCAATGGAACTCGCCTTCGTCATGCCACTGCATACGCTCAGCGACCCTGTTCGCGGAGGGAGCGAATACACGGCGCCAACGCTCAATCCGCATAATACGGCCGTCCTCATGTTCCTCGCTAAGTTCTCCGGGGCCAATCCGCCCGGGATTCATTGGGGTGCTCAGTGCCCTGGGAGGACCTCGCGGCCTTCCTCTCGAATACCATTCCCCGCCGCGACATCTCTCGCAAACGCCAGAGGACGGCATCCTTTTCATGAGCGACTGCAAGCCGTTCCCGAAGGGCTGGTGCGCCCGTGGTACGGGCTGGGGCGGCCAGAAGGTCTTCGAGCATGGGTTCTGGACGGAGTATGCGCGCTCGTACCGCCGCCGGCGAGGAGTCCGACATCGAAGTCAAGGCGCTTGACCGCGTCGCGGTCGCGGACCACGCGCTACGGGCGAGTTGAGGACGGGGACGACGGCGCGAGTGTGCGCGATGACGCGCCCGACGAGCGGTGTTGGCGGCACCGCGCGCACGGGCCTGTGCGTTACGCGCGACGTGCATGGATTCAAGTTCGCTAGGGCGTCGTTCGAGGATGGGCGGCCGTGCTGGCGCCGCGAGGGCGCCCTCGCGGCGAAGGTCGCGCGAATACTCCGCCATTCCGAGGGGGGGATAAGATTGGTCTGACTTTGGTCCAAGGCGCCCGCCCCTAAAGACCAAAGCCAACCCTAGAATGAGGTTACGACCATTTCCATCGCACGTGACCTCTCTGTGTGCTTCCCCGCGAAGTTGCGGACGGCCTCGACGAGCACACAGGAGTCACTGCGTGAAGCGCAAGATCGCATGGGGTGATATCCTCGACGCTACGCTAGGCAGCATGCATAGCAGCGGGGATATATTGAGTAGCACGCACGTAGCACCTGGGCGACGTCGAATAGCCACAATGAGGATATTCTTGAATATCCGCACCATAGCGCGAGGGCTATCTCACATAGCCGCCGCGGATATCCCACGCGATCCCGCGTCGCAGAGGTGCACGTAGCGCCGACGCGCGACGTGCAATAGCCCACATCTTCCAGGTCGCTATCCTACGTATCCTCTGCGCTATGTTGCGCTATGCTGCCATATTCCCGCCTGCTACATGCTCTCGGGCATATAAACCTCCT
>MNAD01000406.1:5495-92571 GCA_001895945.1 Trametes pubescens | reverse complement strand
CAGTGTTGGCAGAAAAGGTCTGACCGGTCACAGTTTGGCTGACCAGTGCGACTCTGACCAGTCGTCCGACCGGTCTGACCAGCCCGGTCAGAGCGGTCATCACACACGTGGACTGCATTTTGGCGCGCGCGCGGGGGAGCGCGCCCCTCGTAGATGTTCAAAGGAATTTCGGCAAAAGACAATGTACCACCTCTGAGGCTCTACCCGCTCTGAGCACCGCGCGCGACGCCGCGCGCAGGGCGCGGGGTCACTTATGCTGGCGAGACGATGAAATATATTTTCGCTCCCTCCCAGCTACCCCTCTGACTGCCTACGAATGTCTGGGAATGCCTCGCGCCGTGGCCCATGGTGGCGGCTCTTCGAATCAACTGGTACGAAGTTCGGGACGAACATGTACTACTTGAACGCATGGTGCAAGTCCTGTGTGGCTAAGCATATCGAGGCGAACGTTCAACTCGATGCTGCAAATGTCCCCCGAACTTGATTCACACCATCCCAGCCTGAGCTCTGCACATCCCCCCTTCGACACTCTAGTAGCTGTGGTCCACCCCGACTCAGAGCCGACGCCGTCTCTCTCCAACCACGATGGACCCATTCTCGACGGCGATTTCGAGAAGCCCATCGAGGAAGCACGGGTCTCACTTCAAGCCCTCGAAGAGAGCTCGGACGACGAGGATTTCGAGGCACCAGTCGCCAACGAACCAATGCCACAAGAACCCGTGGGCCTAGTTTTCCCCCCCGCCCCGATGCCGCAGCTCATGGCAGAAGCTTTGCGCCGCGTCCCGACCTACACACACCGCTCACCAAAGACGAATATTCCCCTCTCCTCCCTGTTCAACTACCGGCGAAACCCAGATCCGAGCGCGAGCACGAGCGCAGCTACTGTCTCGGCGCGCGCGTCGGGACGGCAGGCGGCGGGCATTCCATTAACTGCGCGGCTCGACTTCTTTTGGGACGACGGCGCGCGCTCCCTCGCGCGCGAGGCAAGCTGTCACGACGCTCTCGAGGCGGACGCTGCTGTGCATGGAGCTGATTGAATGTGTCCGGTTTATATTTTACTTACTAGCTATCATGTAGCATACTTAGTATCACCCCAGTTAAGCCTTAATGTCACTGCTCGCCGTACTCTGTTAATACTCGCTACTCGACTATTACTCGTGTGGAGGCGACGACCTCCTGGACCTTCGCCTACTGGTATCTTATCAGTAGATATATCTGGGCGCTACGAATCGAGATCTGGTGGTCAGTCAGGACGGTCAGTTGCTGACCGGTCTATCTGGTCAACGTGGTCAGACCGATCAGACAGCTGGTCAGTACCGGTCAGTGACAACACTGGCTCGTCCATCGGGGCTCGGGACAGCGGCGCGCAATCCTATCTCGCCCCTATCGCTGCAACTCGTCCATCAAAACATACGTGCGTCCCCGTCCAGGTCGCTGACTCGCTGCAACCCCGGTCGTGCGTCTCCCGCCGTGTTTACGTGAAAATGCACGCGCTCGCGCGGTTTCTTTCCCAGTGCCCATGATCGCGCCTGGGCCACCGTCAACGCCATTGGCGGCCATGCACGAGCAATCTTGCGAGTGCCTGCCACGCTCGCGCGGTATCACCGGCCGGACGCGAGCTGCTCTGCGCTTGCGCACGTACGCCGCGCTTGTCTTCAATCTGCGAGCAATCTGTGCAAAGCCCGCGACGTGCTCGGCGTGCCTGTGTTGTGCGATCTGCAATATGATGGCCTCACCCCGATACAATCGCTCCCCGTGCGTCCCCACAAGCGAGGCCCGATGCACCCTTGTGGGCTCGCGTGCGCCATCGCGAGGACGATCGTCCATATAAGGCGGGGGGTTACGGATGTCCTCCCCGGTCCCGGTGCTTCTCTGGCGCGCACACCTACGTCGCGGTGCGCTTTATGGCGGAGGGGGCCCTACGTCAGGGAGCCTATGGCGCACCGTGTTCTCCTCTGGGCTCAGGTTCCGCGGCGATCCTTCGGTCGTGCGCACGGCGGGCGCCCGCGAGGACGCATTCTCCGACATTGCGACCTAGGCAGAAGATTGCGCGGTGATCCCGGATGCGAACACCCCTGCAATTAGCTATAGTGAGATGCGTCTCCCGTCGCTCGTCGCTCTGGACGCTGATTTCAATTTTCTGGATAGATGCTGCTGGGCCGGGCGACGGTGCGGAGGACCCGCGCGGTGCTGCTTCTGCGCGCGCGACGCGGTTCCTGCACTGGCGCGCGTGATTGCGACGACGATCGTAATGCGCACGCCCCCGGTCGACATTGGGCAGTGGGCCTCATCAGGGAGGACGCGGCGAAGAACGTGCGATGCGCAGGGCGCGACGCGTTCGTCATACAGTGCGCAATGGGTGATTCACTATGGTCTGTGGGTCTTTCCTAACAAATCTTGCACGACAGCCTCCGCTCTACCGGGTCTGCGACGGTGAATGTGCCCCACTCGGCCAGGGTCCAGCAACGACATTGACCACACCCCGCAGCCAGCCCCAGCCACGCCTTGCGGAACCCGATCCTGTCTTCCGGACGGTGCCAATCGACCCACTCGCCGTGCGCGCGATAAGGCAACGCAGACGCAGCCCACAAATAGGCAATCAGGCATTCCGGCGCTGCGAGCGAGTCGGGATCCGTTCTGCGGCCTGTGCTATCGCCCCCCTAGCGGCGACACCCACGCACGCGAATTCCGCTCAGGCTCGGGCGAACCCTCAAGGCCTCACTGTCGACGCTTGTCGGGCGGCGTCGTGCGGCGTGTCGAACAGAATTCTGGCGCCCTGCCCAGTGTCCGAGGATCAGGACCACGCCCAACCACCACCGCAGCTTTTACAGAGGCCGGCCATCCACGGCCACGGCGTCCTGTCGCGGCGATTTTAATTGCCAGACTGCCCCGACAGGCAGCAGGCAGCGCCAGTGGGAAATCCGGCGTGCAAGCATGCAAACGCACCCGCTCCTTTGGGCGCGACGTTCCAGGTGCGTCTGCAGACTCGAACTCTATCTCGCGAAGCCACGGCTATTTTATGGGCAGCCGAGTATGGGCACCAGCCCCGGTTCCAGCTGCTGCTGCACGCCCGGGCGCAGTTGCACTTGCACGCCTCGCGTCTGCAGTGGGCGTAGGGCACAGGAATCGTGGCCCGCGTCCCCGAAGGAAGCGCAGGATGCGGCGACGGTCGACGAGTGGCCAGAGTCGCGCACTCCATTCGCCCTGCGCCCTCGCCTTCGCCTTCGGAAGCTACCTGGAACGGGGAGAACTGTGGCTGGCGGCCAAGCTCCCGCCCGCCCGACCGGTCTTCTGCACGCTCAGGCCCGTCGCGGGAGCCGTGCGCATATTGAAAGGCACCGACAGGGCCCGACGCGCCGCGTCCCGTGCAAGTGCACGACCTGTAAAGTACTGCTCCCCGACGCAGGCGATCCGCCCTGCCATATATACCGGCAGCCGGGCGCAGTTGCACATGATGGCTGCCGTCTGTGCTGTACCTCTGGCACGCTACCGGGTCGCGGCGCGTGGGACGCGTCCCGCGACGCGCGAGTTGTTGTAGTTGGTGCTAACCACATCCGGTGGGGCGTCCGCCACTTTGTGCCCGACCGGTGATTGTACAGCTGGGGCAGACGGCAGAACTCTCTCGGCCATTGTATGGGGTGTCGGTAGCGGTCTGCGTGGATAGGCATCGGTGTGCGTTTCAGTGCAAGGCCCCGGGAGGGGTTGTGGCTATTGGGCGGGTCTAGTGCGGTTGGACGCGTCCCGTTTCCGGAGTGCTGGCGTGAGGGTGGCGTAGGTTGGCGTTGAGCGTGAGTCTGCTGCGACACGCACGTTTCGAACTCTCCATCGCTTGCGACAATGTCGGTGCAGAGTGGTGCTTATGCAAAAACGCGGATGGCCATCGGCGGAGGCGCGTTCCGCATTACCAGCGAGGTAAGCTTGCAAACGCGTCCGCATCATTCGTTCCGAACTGTTCACCCACATCCTGCCTCAGTTCACCAAACCACACGCGGCGGGCTCTGCGGTCGCATCGCTTATACTGGGGTGCGATGGGGTTTCCGCACTAGACTGGGAGGCCATGATCATACCGCGCCCGACATTATTCCGCGCCCTGGCTTGTTCGTGCACGGGCATCGCAATGTCAGGCCCGGAGTCGCCCCCAGCCTTCTTGGGATTTACACGCTCAGCCTCGTTCCAGCCTATAGGAGTGCGAGCACACAACACTATGGTGTATATTCCCACCGCTTCGGCAGGTGGTGTATGTCCAATAAACATCCGTGAGAGATAGACCAATACATTAGCAAAAATACCGATCCCAAGTCCTGAGGTGGGCGGAGCGCGAAACACCGAACGGGGAGTTGTCGTGGAGCGGAGGGCCGCGGAGCCTACTGTCTCTTTCCAGACGCGGTCTTCACCGCGACCCTGTCGGCGACGCGGAGCATGCCAGTAATGTCCTTTGAGAGCTGCCAGATGATAAAGCTCGGCACAATGAGCCACAGCCTGGTAGTGACGGCACGATGTCGAGAGCACGCTCGTCAGCGAACGTGTCGGCAGAATACGACCGGGAACACGGGCCACGCACCCGTTGGGGATGATCCAGTAGACGATCAGCGTCTTCAGGTCGTTGTGGCCGACCGCACAGCCGCCGCAGTAGAATTCCTGCAGCCAGTAGAGGACCGTCTTCGAGAGCGTCATGACGGCACTCGCGAAGCCGAGTAGTGGGGCGGCCGGCGAGCCGGCGACGTGCGCGAGGTAGAGGTAGGCGATGTTCATAAAGTTCTCCACGATGTTGAGGGCCGCTGCAGGTCCGCGACAGATGTGGTTAGTTCTCATGCGTTACGGCAGCGCGTCGGATGCGGTAGCAAGAGGGGCACGTACATTGAGCATTTGTGAAGCCGTCGCCGTTTTGGTACGCTCTCACGCCGTACACCTAGGTTCAGGGATGCTGGTTAGACGTCATCTTCGCCTTTAGAGTTCTAAGGATGCATACGTAGTCGACCTCCTGATAGAGGGCATACGGCTTCCATAACCAGTGCAGGTCCCCGCCGACCATCGATCGAGGCCTATATTGCGTTTCGAAGGCAGATACGATATGCAATCAGTTTCTCGACGTCTGTAGATGAGTGTGGCTAGATTGCTCACCGCAGGAAACAGTATGCCGCATCCCAAAATATGACGGGAACGGTCAATGCGAACCTGGAGAGTGCGGGGAGCGATCAGCGCGTCGTCGACTTCGCACCATACTGTGACTACTTCGAGCAATACTCGGCTTCGCGAGGCGATCCACGGGGGCAAAATCACGCACCAGAGCGAAACCCAAACGTGTGTCTTGACCGCCATCGTTGTCCGCCGTGAAATAGCGTGTGCTAGTCGTGTCGCTGCTGGCTGTGTGAGCGCAAGAGCAGAGCTGTCGACCGCAGCGACGAACCGTGCGACGGAATCAGACATGCCCGGCGGGTGGGAGAATCTGGGGTAGCGCGGCTCTCCGCCCCGGGCGCTCCGGCCTCCTCTTCACGGCGATCCTCCTGTCCCTCGTCGTCCTCCCCCTCCTCTCCGCTCTCCTGCTCGTCGATCGTGCTCGAAGCTCTTGTGGAAGGCGCCTCCAAGTAGTATCCCCAGCCTACGCGGTTCTCGTCTAGGTGGAAGCCCCGCCTCCAGAAGAGTGCTTGCTGTTCACGCTCTGCGCGCTCCAGCGATTGCCGACGCGCCCGTTCGAAGGCCTCGCTCTGTGCCGCGGAGAAGAATAGCGGCGTGTGCATCGTGTTTATCGTGGATGATGTCGTTAGTGTGAGGACTTCGGCTACGGGAGGCGGAACTGGAGGGTATACGGGTATATGCGCGGTGGTGAGTGCTCGTGCGCGGCTCATTGTGTTGCAGGTCAAAGATCGTCCTGGACACGAGGCACGGCTGCTCTAAGCGGCGTGGCCTTCACGATACAATGCCGCTTGTTGACCTCGTTGGCGACGCGAGCCATAACGATCTAGCCACCTCCTATGAGCTCTACCCCGCAGCTTCTCGCTTTGTATGAATGCCTGCATTGTGTGGCTACCGACAACTACGGGGACACAATTGTCAACACTACCGCAGTCCAGACGATCCACGATCCAGCGCCACCTTACAGGAACACTCCCAAATCCTGAAGCTTGAACGTATCACTGCGTGCGTCATCGAGGCTAAACGTTGCAGATTTTCATTGCAGTCACCATCCGCCTCGATGTTACAGTTTGGAGTACGTCTTCCTGTTTTCAGCCACCGTTAACGGCATATCCTGATGGTGTCCTCCTAGGATGGGAGTCTTTCGTAAAGTGAATGGCAGGTGTTCTCTGTAATCACCGAACACGAACATGAATGGAAGCCCCCTCGCCAAAAAAATCCGTGCACGACGATATAATGCCCAACGCTACTTCCCGATGTCCTGATTTCTGTGCTCTGATGCAGCTTACCGACTGCTAGCAACGTCTTGTCAATCTTGGGCGCGCCGTCGTCGCGACCCTGAACAGTTTGTCGTACGCCCCGTAAAGTGGCTGTCGAAGCAAACCACCTCGACGCACTTTCGCCCTGGCTAAGAGTTAGACCACCCCCTCGTCTCCTACATCGAATCTCCGAACGCCTTCGCGGTATGGACCCCACTGTTGTGCATATACAAGTGCAGAGCGTTCGGCGCGCTATAGCAGCTAATGTGAAGCTGGTGGCAGATAAGGACATCCAGTTGGCTGTGAGTATAAGCCAACGCGCCCATTTCACCTTGCTGCGGCATATCGACTGCATGCATACCATGGCTGATATGGCATACCAGGATGTGTTTGTTCACCCCACCTTTAGCCTGGATCTTAGCTCCGTGCTCGAAGACGTTGTCGGAGACAGCGTGGTCCTTCATGCTCGCTACGACCGCGATCACAAGGTAGGGAGACTGGTGCATGCTTCGGACGTGTCCACTGCTGACCACGCCGGCATTGCAGTTCATCGCTATGGACACCGACTTCCAGACGAAGCAAGCGCGGCGCGTTCACGCGGCTGTGGATGATATCACCAAACTGCAATGTACGGATGGCCATGGTGCAAAGGTGCGTATGCGACAATCTCAAGTGCGAGGCGCGTGTAATTGACTGTGTTTGCACAGCTCACGACGACGGGCGGCGCCTTCGTCTTAGATGCGGTCGAAGACATATTAGCCGTTCTCCGAGACAACGCATCGGTGGTTTCTGGGCACCAAACCGCGCCTGATACTGTCAGTCAGCCGCCGAAGCCGTCCGATTTCCTCATGTGTATCGCTGAACAGATGGCTATGTGTAAACCTTCGTTCGGTCTGCTGCTCATGGAGAACCTGCGTCGTGTAGTACACGTCCATGGCTCCCACCGGGCCGAGATTGAATATCTCAAAAAGACGGTACGACATCATGGGTTCTCCCTCATAGATTTCCCCAACACTGACCCCCTTGTACACAAAGTACGCGACTGTCGAGGGCAAATTGACTGCCGCTGAGGGCAGAAAAATCGCCGCCGATGGAAGAGCAAACGCCGCCCAAGGAAGATTAGCGTCGATTACTCAGGAGAAAGAACAGCTGTCGACTGCGCTGAAGTCCACGCAAAGGAAGGTCGCCGAGTTGGAGAGCATCGTCCTCGAGCTCCGGGAAGAAGTCAAGCGCGGCCGGGTGGATGAAGCAGCGCAAGCGAGAGTCGTAGCACTCGAGGAATCGTTGAGTGCGCTTCAGGAAGAGAACGTGCGGCTCAGGATGGACGCGAAGAGCGCCGAGGTGGCCGCGCAGGTCCTTGCGCGCAAGCTAGAGGCCGAGCTCAGCAAAGTGCATTCAGTATATCTGAGCTGTGATATAAAGGCATGCTCAGGTTCCGCTGCATGCAGTCAAGGAGCACAGAACTGATACGCGTCTTCTCGCAGGTGCAAGAAAGAGACGTTGAGATCGTACAGCTCAGGGAGGAGTACAAAAAGGTGATCGCTATGCACCAGGAGCAGCTCGTCGCCTCGGCGGAGACAGCGACACAATTGGCCCTCCAACACGAGGGCAAACAACGCTATGAGATCGAACGTAACACGCTCGCGGCGGAACTTCTTGTAGTGGAACAGTCGTACAGCGCCTTCAAAACGCAAGAGCGTGCGCGGATGACAGTAGAGGTCTGAGTATCGCCTATCCACGTTAGCACAATTTACATGCTTACGTGTAAAGTTAGGTTGCCCGCCTGCGCAAGGCCCTGAACTTGAAAGGCACTGTCCTAGATGACGTCCTGATAGAAGAGAACATGCAGCTGAAAGATACTGTACACATAATGCAGGCCGAGTTACGGGAAGCTAATGCTAAAGTACGGCGGCTCATCACCTCTATGGCTCGACGCAACTTTGACACCTCCGACATAGCTCTCGGGTGCTGTGGAGAAGTGCGCTGTATGGGAGGCTACGCTGGACCACGTCGTGTCTCGAAACACTGTAGACATGGAGGAATTCCGGAGGGCTGCGGCAAAGGAGCGAAAGATGGACGACAGCCTGGTCAGTTACTTATTCACGAGCTGATAGACGTACTGCACTGATCACCCTGTTTACAGCTTCTCAACGCCTCGCGTAAGATAGAATATTTGGAAGTCAAACTCCGTGAAAAAGCAGAAGAGGTCAGTCGCAATACTCCATACGAAGCACGGAGAAGGTCGACTAAGGCATGTTTCCCGTTAGGTGTCCGTCTTGCGCAAGGCACATTCTAGCGGACGGGATCACAACGGACTGGGCTCATCTTGTAGCGACACCATAACCCTACCGAACCGAATTCAGGAGATGGATGCCATGCCGCAGGTGCAAATCACCGCTCCGCTCCTCGCAGACGTTACCAGAGTCCTCACGAAGAAATCGCTTGCGTACATCCTTGGCGGGTTTACGCCCAATATCATTGGACGGTACGTGAGAGGAGTTGACTTGATAATAGACATTCTTACTCACAAAGGCTCACCAGATGCACAGCCAGTGCGACGGAGCTTTCCCGCAAGCACGGCATCCGCGAGTACCTTTGCCCTCACATAGAGCACCATACCTGTCTACCTGCGGGTCCTGGCAAACATGGGTACTTGCAGCTCGGCTTCGGGAAGGACAGTGGTATGTTCGAGAAGGGCGAGTACCGCCATGTCTTTGTTGGTACGGGCAAATTCTTCGCGTACTACGGCTACTACCACGTCCTACGTGTGGAGTCCCTCACACGGCACGAATGGGCTTCGCTTCCCATCCAAGTATGTTCCTTCCGCGCCAGGTGTCGGTGTTAGAGGCTGACAGCCATCATAGATGAAGATGATGTACAGCGACTCGGCCATGCAGAAGGACAAGTCCGATAGGCCGACTACCATACGACAAGTGTTCGCTGACCACGAATCGGGTGCATCGCGCGTCCCCTGCGTGCGCCTGCAATGTGTCGCGTTCAACACAGCGTTCCACGAGGAGCTGATACAGGCGAACAGGGTCTATCTGGAGGAGACGACGAAGCGAAGCAACAGCGGCGGTGGTCGGCGGAAACGGCAACGGGTGGCAGCAGCCGACGATAGCAGCAGCGACTCAAGCGAGGACGACACCGCGTTGGCGTTGCTCGCTGGCGCTCGAGCGCGGAATATCACGAACTCTAGGCGACTGACGAGGCGTGCGTCGTCATCGTCGCTTTCGTCCTTGCCGAGCGAGTAGACCAGCGAGGACAATGCCGGACCAGTTCAATCCCTGTAACGAGGTCTAGAGGCGTGTGGAGGTGCGGTTTGTACGTTCGTTGTTTCGTCTATGTGATTTTTGGAATTACCCAAGACAGGCTTCCGTCCCAATGCAACAGGCATGCATAGGCTGTGATACACGATCCCGGCCAGGCTCATCGCTTGCAGAGACGTGCGTCCCATGACGGTAATTCCCTTGCCACAGGGAGAAGTTGCCGATCAACTCTGTACGTACGGCCTGGCAGACGTGAGTGGGCCATGTGCGCCGAACGCTTCTAAGTCGCACCAGATCCCCGTGGAAGCACGGATGCATTGCATCGAAGCCTTTATCCTCGACCCGTCCTCAATTTTCGTCACAGATTAAGCACATCCCGTGGCAGCGCGATGGGCTGGGACGGACCCTCTAAGGCACGTCCCTCGTCGTCCCCCCGTCGTCCCCCGCTCCCCCATCTCACCCTCTTGTCTCTCCGGCGAGGATTTTGCCTGCGACTAGTACCCGGAAACTGGTCTCGGCAGCAAGTGCTTCGTGTGTTGTCCGGGCAGTGCGAAGTGGACGCGTGTAGAAGAACACAGCACGATCGCCGAGGATGGACGCCGAGGCAGTCACCGAGCAAATCAAGATCCTCCAGAGCCTTATCGACACTACCCTCAATGTCCTGGCGCAACACGACCACGAACTCGAGGTAGGCTGGAGATCGGCCGCTCAGCGTCCTGGGCATCCGAGAATCGGGGCTCACGCTCCGTCGCGAACAGGGCATCTTCGTTCACCGCAACATCGTACTGGACCAGGTCACCAGTCTAGAGGCGGTTGTAGAAGATAGCATCAAGTTGCATACGAAAAGCAAGAACACTAGCCGAGAGGTGAGTCGCTCGTAACTCATGGGCTTGTGTGTGTGCACGGTTCCTGATCAGATCGCCGACCCAGTTCGCTCTGCTGCAGCCGGCGTTCCTTCGCGAGCAGATCAAGAACGTCGGTGCCGTCGCTCAGGACATGCGTTGGCTCGGAAAGTTAGGCGCTGGAAGCAAGAAGGTAACGGGACGCGTTTATCGACCGCCTCCACGGTCCTTCCCAAAATGGCACTGAACTCGGACGTGGGCCATGCGTAGCTGCGGTTGCAAATGATGAGCGACACGTTCATCTTGAATCTGATGCGGGGAATATACAACCCCGCGGTCGAAAACATCGACGTTTGTGCCGCCTCCGAGGACGAGGTCGATGTGCGCTCGGTAGGTCCTGCACCACAGTGCGCTCGTGGATGGTCCTGAAAAGGACACATGCATGATACAGTTAAACGTGATGCAGCCCGAGTTCGTGAAGAGGCTCATGCGCTGGCTCCTGCAAGTGGCGGAATCCCACGTCGCCCAGAACAAAGACGCGGCCACCTACATAGATTTCGTGCGTCCAAGCCAAGCCTACATCGCCCGCCGCCAGAACGTGCTGACGCCTTATACGCTGTATCTGGGGTATACCCGCAGAGAGACTCCGCGGAGAGCACCATGGCCGCCTTACGAGAAGAAACAGCCACAATCCGCGCAGCGGACGCCGTCCTGCGAACCGAGATGAAGGAGCTCGAGGCTGCGATGCAGACCAAAGTGAACGAGCTCGAGACCGCGATGCGGACCAAAGTCACCGAGCTCGAGGCCACTATCAGCAGTCTCCAACGAGAGAGAAACCACCTCGAGGCGGCACTGCAGACGGCGCACTTCACCCGAAGAGGCCTCGACGAGGAGAAACGGCGGCTCGAGGAGACCCACAAGGCGTCCGAGGCCGCCGCGCGCGCAGCGCTCGACGCCGCCCAAGGAGAGGCCGCGACTCTGCGCGCCGTCAACGCGGACTGCGGCAGGAAGGTGAGCGCCCAAGTCCAAACAAACTCCCCCCTGGCAAGCGCAATCTCACACTGGGGGTGTGATACTAGATCGCAGAACAGATCATGCAGCTCTCGCGGCTCCAGGAGCAGATCGACGCGCGCGATCGCGAGTTGGCTGCGCTGAAGGTGGCGCGCGCTGAGCCTCCTCCCCGCGGCCCCGTGTTGAGACTAAGATACGTCCCGCAGGTGAAGCCCGTGGCGCCCAGTCGCGGGGACCGCACGAGCAGCTTGTCGTATGCTGGCAGCGACAAGGCAGACGAGGAAGAGGGGGGAGGGGTACAGGAAGAGGAAGAGGAAGAGGAAGGGGGCGAAAGCAAAGACGAGGACGAGGAAGAGGGCGAGATCCAGCAGGTCGACGAGGAGATGAAGGATGCGGCGGAGGTGCTCGAAGCGGAGCTGCAGGACACGAAAGCGAAGGTCGTCCTTTGTGTTCTCTTTCGGCGTGTCGCCCTGTGCTTACCCCGCCCGGTTTTCAGCTCCACGCTGCCTTGAAGAAGGTGGCGCGTCTCGAAGTAGAGCTCGTGCTATGCCGAGACAACCCATCGGGAGTAAGTCATACCAAGCAACTTCATAACACCGACCACTCACATCAATCCAACGTGTTCTAGGCTGGGGGAACATCAGCTCAAACTGCCCAGGTACCTCCGTCGATCACATCGTGAGTGGCCTGCGATGCAAACGCACACCTGGTCTTCGCCGACAGCAATGTCAGGTTGAACCTCACAGCGCTTGGGCTCCTCGCGCTGCCCCACCGCGCCCGGGCACTCGCCCAACTGCCCGAGGTGCACGTCGACCTCCCGCCCAAGCTGAGCGGCATGTACAGCGCCTTCACGCGCGCCTCGATCAACGCCACCCTCGGCGGCTCCATGGGCGGATTCCTCGTTAGGTGCGCTATGCCTTCTCCACCATATACCAAAGCGCTGGCAGGGCGAGCGACTCGGGGATATCGATGGCAGGTGCACGAACAGCCAGACGGAGCTCGCGCGGGACCACGACATCTCGTCGTTCCTGTGCCTCAACATGGACATGAACCCGTGGCTGCCCGCCGCGCCAGGGCGGCACGGGTACATGCAGATCGGCTTCGAGCAGGACCTCAAGCTGCTCCTCGACGGGCAGAACCAGCACGTCTTCGTCGGCGCCGCGCGCTGGTTCTTCTACTGCGGCGAGTACCGCGTCCGGCGCGTCGACGACCTCATGATCGAGGAGTGGAACATGCTGTCGCTGCCGGTGAGCTCGGGATGCGCCCCGCCCTCGTCCTAGCGGAGAATGAGGGCTGACCTCCGAGTCCGCCCTGTGCGGATACGCAGACAAAGGTTGTCTACGCGGAACACACGTTGACCAAGAAGCTGCCGTCGCTGGCGGGCGAGAGCCTAACCATCAAGGACGTGCTGGAGCGCTACGAGATTGGCGACCTCAGGCTGCCCTGCGTGCAGCTCGAGTGCATCGGCTTCAACAGGACCTTCTACAAGGCCATCATCCGCGGAAACATGAACCATAGGCGCTACAGCGGCGCACAAACCATCTCGCTCGACAAGGCCGGAGGAAGCGGAAAGCGACGCAGAGTCGAGGCTGAAAAGGTGCAGGACGACGAGGACGATTGAAGGACGAGCGAGCTGTTCTTGTCGTCGAGTTGCATTCTCGGAGCGTCTTTGACTGTGCTTTGCTCTTTCAGTGCGTTTGTCGTATCGGGCCGATCCTGAACCAACGAAAGAGAATGATTGAAACTAGGATGCAGCATGATAGTAGGGTAGATTAGAGAAAATCAAGTATCACCGCACCGCATAGCTGGGGGCATGCATATCGTCGCGAGTCGTCCGCACTAGTAGTCCTTCCCGGGCTGGTACTTCCCGTACGACCCGCTGAACTTGAACTCGCCGCTGTCGGACCAGCGCACGGTGACGTCGCTGCTCGTGATGTACAGCGTGTCGTACCTGGTACCACACGCATAGCATCAGCAACGCGAGCAAACGTAGAATAGCACGAATGGCGTGCCTTACAGAGCCCTCGACGGGGCCCACGAGCCGCTGAAACTCGTCCGTGCTGAACTTCTTCATCTTGAACTTCGGAGGCCCGCCCAGGCCCATCAGCGCGCCGAACACCTCGGGGTCAGGGCAGATGCCGTCGTAGGAGAACTTGGCGGAGCCCGTCTTGCACGACGGCTTCCACTGCACAACAACAGGGGTCAGCCGTCGCGCGCCGCAACGCAGGAAGACCCGTATATGCGCAGCCTGAGGGTGGACGTACCGTCATCTGCTTCTTGATCCCGCTCTGCGCAGCGCGCCTGATCTTGTCCGCCGCCGCCTCGAGCTCCGCCTGGCTCCTCGCGGGCTTCGCAGCGACAGCGACCACTGCCTTGCTGCTCCCCGCGACCGGCGCGCCCGCGATCTGCTCCTCGAGCTCACGCGCGTATTTGGCGAGCTCGACGAGGGACTTGCGCACGACCTCCTCGTTGCCGGAGATCGGGTATCCCTTGGGGTTCGCGAGGATAGAGTTGACGAGGGCGACGGTCGCGGCGTGGGCGGCGCCGCCACGCGTCTTCTTAGCGGCGGGCGCGGGTGCGCCGTCGTCGGTCTTCCGCTTCGAGCCGGACGGTTGGGAGGACATGGCGCGCGATGTGGAGACTGTGGAGAGTGAGGGGGAGGAGACAAAGAGAGGGCTGGTCGCCGTCCGCGGAGGAGGCCGTTCTGGGCACAATGTCGCGTCGGGTCACAAAACATATCGCATGGGGTCACGCGTTTGATCAGCCCTTGATCGTCATCGTCATCTGAGGTCCCTAAATCGTCCCCTCTCTCTGAGACGATGCCAGGCAGCGTTGCCCAAGGTCTTTCTACTATCGAGTTATCATGATACACAGCCGTAGTATTTCGTATACTTACATGCGAATACCAACTAGAGACACCGTAAATGCAACGATTCCGGAGCACACGTTATCGAAGGGCCGTCTTGTTGGACTGGTACTTTCCATACAACCCGTTGAACTTGAATTCGCCGTTACCGATCCAGCGCACGGTGACCTGGGGGCTCGTGATGTAAAGTGAAGCATACCTGTCGCAGAGATGTAAAAACAAGGGATATAGCAAACTACGCGTACTAGCCTACATACCTCACGGAGCCTTCAATGCCCCCCATGAGTTTTGTAAACTCGTCGGTCTTGATCTTCTGAATGCTGAACTTGGGCGGCCCCCCGAGTCCCATGAGCACGCCGAAGACCTCGGGGTCGGGGCAGAAGCCGTCGTAGCACCACTTCGTTCTCCCAGTGTTGCACGTCGGTTTCCACTGCATGTATGCGCGTCAGACCGGGTTCACGTGTGTGTATATGCGGCTGCACTCACGCCCATCTGCTTGATAATACCGGCTTGGGCGGTACGCCGGATGGTTTCGGCCTCCTCCTTGAGTTGTTCCAGAGACTTGGCAGTAGCTACGACCGCGACGGAGGTTGTCGCGCTGCTACTCGCAGTGGGATTCGCGATAGCCGGGGGCAGCGGGGGTTCCTGCTGTTCAAGAGCGCGTGCGTAGAGAGCGATGTCCACGAGAATGCTCCGGACTGCCTCATCGCCGGAGGGCACAGCGCAAGCCTTGGGATTGGCGAGGATCGTGTCCACAAGGACCGCAACGGCGGAGTGAGCGCCGTCCTTGAGAGTGCGTGCCTTCTTCATGGGCACTGCGACGGGTGTGTTCTCGTCGTTCTTGCGTTTCTTGCCACCGGCGGATGCAGTGAGGACCATGGTGGATGTTCTTGAGGGGGTGGTGGTGCGGCGAGGGGATACTAGTGGGCGTAGAAATACGTCCAGCTTGCCCCCTGCCCTCAGCCCCACTCCATGGCAGGACTCTTCACCGCGCCGCAGACTCTTCACTCGACGTCCGATGTGGTCCTGGACAAGACGCGTGTGGTCACGACCGAGACGCGTCGCGTCACAGAAGCCTGCGCCGCGATAAGATTAGATGCTCCGCGATTCGGATGGATCGACTCCGGCTCATCGAGATTGCGTCGGGATCGACCCAGAGGGCAACCCTGCGCGCAATATTAATCCAATCGATCCCTCTCTGTGTCCTCACTCCTCTCTTCCGTACCCTCAACCAACTACCTCCAACCCTCCCACACACACAGTCAGACAGCATGGGACGTCAATTCTTCGTGGGTGGCAACTTCAAGATGAACCCGGTCACCCGGGAGCAGAAGAACGCCCTCGTCAAGGTCCTCAACGATGCCGACATCGACACCAACGTCGGTATGTGTTCGCTTGTGCATTGCAACCCCGCGATGGTATACTGATCAGGTGTCCACAGAGGTCGTTATTGCGCCGCCCGCGCTCTACCTCATCCCCTTGAAGGAGACCCTCCGCAAGGAGATCCAGGTCGCCGCGCAGAACTCCTACTTCAAGACCTCCGGCGCGTTCACCGGCGAGATCAGGTATGCCTCATTGACCGATACCCACTCCTTACCATACTGACCCAACACTCCTGCCAGCCCTGCCCAGCTGGTCGACGCAGGCATCCCCTACGTTATCCTCGGTACGCCCCCTCCCCTCCCACCGCATATCTCCACTAACCCCGCCCCCTCCCGCAGGCCACTCCGAGCGCCGCACGCTCTTCCACGAGACCTCCGAACTCGTCGCCGACAAGACGCGCGCCGCGATCGACGCGGGCCTGCGCGTCATCCTCTGCGTCGGCGAGACGCTCGCCGAGCGCGAGGCCGAGCGCACCAAGGCCGTCGTCGACGCGCAGCTCGCGCCCGTCGTCGCCGCCCTCACGCCCGCGGACTGGGACAAGGTCGTCGTCGCGTACGAGCCCGTGTGGGCGATCGGCACGGGCAAGGTCGCGAGCGCCGCGCAGGCGCAGGCCGCGCACAAGGACATCCGCGCGTTCCTCGCGGGCGCGGTGTCCCCCGCGGTCGCGGAGAGCACGCGGATCATCTATGGCGGGTCGGTCACGGCGGCGAACTGCAAGGAGCTTGGTGGGTTTTTTTTATTGCGGCCGCAGCGTTGGGGGCGGGAGCTGATGGGCGTTGATTATAGGCGGCCAACCGGACGTCGACGGGTTCCTCGTTGGGGGCGCGTCGCTCAAGCCCGAGTTCGTGGACATCATCAACACGAAGAGGGCATAAGTTTGAACGCGTAGTATATGCGATTCTCCCTAAGCTACTATCCATAGAAGAAAAATGCGAGGCTGTATGCGTAGGCAGATGAACAAATGTACATTGTAATCTACCGCACGGGCATCCATGCGCCTGAGAGTGAATATGAATGTTTGCGACGCGCAATCCCCGAGTTGGCCAGAGATGTGCGGGGATGCTGCATGCTATGTAATACTGTATGTGCAATTGTGTAGCCCTTATTAGCCTGCTTTAGATGTTGGAGAATGCAAAATGCTGTACCAAACGATCGCCACTGACGAGAGTGGGATTCGAACCCACGCCCTTTCGGACCAGATATCGCAGCACCACGGGGTACTCCTTAGTCTGGCGCCTTAGACCGCTCGGCCATCTCGCCATGTCGGAGGACGGGAGATGTATGCAGTCTCCAAATTCTGCGCCGCATGAGATTAATCTCTCGCGTTTTAGCCTGCGGCTCTCTCTCCAATTCTTCACGGTTCAAACGTTCACGGTTCACCTCGATACATCTGTCGACGAAAGTGGACGCCTCGAACTATCCCGGCGTGCGATACCGATGCGGAAATCAGACTCTGATCAGGGACTGGAACAGTGCAAGACTCGACACCTGGCCTGGCTATCCGAGGACCACCCGGTCTCGTCACGGTGTGCTGCTTTCTTACTTAGTGGATCTTGCAATTGTGCGTAGCAATCACTACCGTGACTAATATTCCATATGAGCAGATTTTAAGGGCGAGAAATGAACGCATGCTCCATGGCTTTGACCGCACAATGCGTCGCGGTAGACTACGTATCTATGCGTCGGCCAGGCTCACTCGCAAGTGTCACCGCTTAGTCCTCCACTGGTTGGCGTCAAGGCTGCTTGCGAACCGCATAGACTATACCGCTGAGATACGGTAGTCAAAGCGCATGGATGGGCCCGTCACATATAGTCGCGGATCTCGCTATTGATGGCAGCAATATCCGTCGCCGCCACAAGTGCATCCACATCCCGGAGCACCATACCAGGTACGCCATCGCTCCAGAATATACTCTATGAGGGCTGACCACGATTGCTGTGGCTCCTATCACAGGTTCGAAAAACGACAATGGTATTCTCGTTGACTCCCGCCGTCAATGACTGCCTCGTCATCAGCGAGATCTTCGAGCTCATCGTGGACTCGCTCTGCCCACGCACGCGCAAATGCACTCTGGCGGCGTTCGCGCGAACGTGCAAGACGCTCCATGCGGCGTCCATACCGAGGTTGTGGAAGCATCAAGATGGCCTCACACAGCTCTTGCGGCTTCTTCCGCCCGACACATGGTCAGAGGACACTTTCCCAAGCGGCGGGAACGTCTTTGTACGTCTCGCCTCATCTTCGTCACATCCGCTTGTGCACCCACAGACTAACGGCATCCACAGCGAATCACGGTGACAGATCCGAAAAGACTCGATTGGACGCGGTTCGACCACTATGCCGAACATGTACAGCACCTTGTCTGGGAAGAGCCTCGCAACGTCTCGCTCTTCGCTCTGACTGCGATTGACGTTTCCCGCCATGGCAAAAAGCCGCTCCTCCCCGGCCTCCGCATACTCGATTGGTTAGAACCGCGGGCGACCCACTCCCCCTTCGTCCGCCTCTTCCTCACGCCCACCATCAGACAATTAGGTCTTATGGCATCTGACGTCGAACCGTCCGTCATGACGGCGCTGTTCGAGCACGTAGGGACGGTGTGCAGCGACATAGAGTCGCTCATAATCCTCAAAGACGCACAAGGCGACAACACGCGGGAGTTCACGGGCGTCGTCGGCCACGCCCTCGTGCGTTTCCTCCGTGGCTTGCCAGACATCAAGTCCTTCATCAGCGAGGTTCGCATTCCGGCGGACTGCGTGGCGGCGTTGGCAGCGCTGCCCAGGCTTTTGGAGGTGGGGTTCTACGTCAGGCAAAAAGAGATGGAGATACTAGCCGGGCGCGCTTCCACAGCCCGCTCCTCATGCGGCGCACCGTGGTTCGACGCCCTCGAAGTCCTGGCGCTCGGCACTGACCAGATGGACGAGAGCCTGCAGACCTTCCTAGGCGCCATGCCAGCGGGGAGGCTGCGGCGGGTTGTGCTCGAATTCAGACAACAACCCGACACCGACACGGTCAAGCAGCACCTCGCGCTCGTCGCGCGCGCGGCCTCCCGCGACGCCCTGACCAGCCTGCAGCTCGATTTCGACCGCACACACGCCCTGGACGCCTCTTCCCCAGTGCTCGACGTCGGGGACGCGCTCCGCCCGCTCTACGCCTTCCCGCACCTCGCCACCCTCGTCATCCGCATCCCCGCGCTGGTCGTGCGCGCGCGCGCGCTCCAGGACATCGCGCACGCGTGGCCCGAGCTCAGCATCCTCTCGCTGATGAGCGACCATGCCCACCCTCCCCGCCGCGACGCCCCGTGCCTGGCCCTCGCCGACCTCGTTCCGCTGGCGCGCAATTGCCCCCAGCTGGATATGCTGACGCTGCATGTCAACGCGGACGACTCGCAGCTGCCGGACACGGCCGCGCTTGCGCGTCTCCTGCCCGAGCCGTCGCGCAGCCCGCTGCGGGTGTTCACCGCGTGCGACGCGGGTATTGGGGACCCGAGGAAGGCGGCGGCCGTCCTGGTCCGTTTGTTCCCAGGGTTGCGCGAAGTGGAATATGGGGGCACGACGCGCTACGTGGGCAATGCGCATGTTGCGTTTAAGCGCAAGTGGATGGCCGTGCAAGCCCTGCTCGCACGGAGGTCTGACGTGTCCGAGCAGTCCGCGCGAGCAGTCCCCGCCCGCTGGTAGCTGCGACTAATAGATCGTTCATCTTCTAGACGTATCTATCCCTTTTCCTCTTACAAGTATATGTTATATGTTTTTGATGCCCTTGTAATCCAGCCGCACTCCTCCAATAATTCTGCGATGAATTCACTTCCGTTGACCTGAGGCGCATTGCAGCGCAGCAGAGGCCACTTCGCTGACTGCCATGCCTAGCCTCCTTCCAAGCATCATGAAGTATACTAGGTCCAGTGCGCGCATTCTAAATGTGGGGGCACTTGGCCGCAGTGAGTGTCGCCGCGGGGCGACACTCCTTCACCGGTATTCAATATTGCAATAATTGTTTCAGCACTGACGCGGGCATTCTCAGTGCGAACGACGAGGTGGGGGAGTTTCTCTGCCATCTCCGACACCGATGCGTCGAGTGCAAAGACAACGAGCGCGTCGGGGTTTAGGAGTACTGACGCTCAGAGGTCGAAAGCACACTCTAACACTCTGGACATACATGTATGTATCCGTGGGCACCATTGAACGGAAGTGGCCAAGTGGCAGGGTAGTAGGATATATCTACATACACAGAACGAGCGTACAAATCGGGTGATACAACAGACACTAAGGCAGTGATGCGCTATAGTAGGGAGCGACGGCGTAGCGATGATGTAAAGTCGGGAATACAGCTGGATAAGGATATACACGCGCGAGCCAGCGGCGGGCGGTCAGGGGGCAACGGGCAGCGGGCAGGGGAAGGCTACGAGAACGTCCGCACGTGCTTCGGGCTCTGCGCGCGCATCGCGCGCAGCTCGTGCATCTCCAGATCGCTCAGCACGCCCCCATGCACGACCGAGAACGTCGTCTGCCCCACCCCGTACCCGTCATCCTCCCCCTCCCCGT
This sequence comes from Trametes pubescens, assembly GCA_001895945.1. Classification (NCBI taxonomy): domain Eukaryota; kingdom Fungi; phylum Basidiomycota; class Agaricomycetes; order Polyporales; family Polyporaceae; genus Trametes; species Trametes pubescens. Next base: position 72,272 of record MNAD01000406.1, on the reverse strand, counting down.
CCTCCTCACAATGGTACCCCCCGTGCGTGTGCGTGTGCGACGAGTACCCGAGGCTGTGCGAGAGGTCGACGAGCGCTGGGGCGCGGGCGGGGAGGGGCGGGAGGGAGTCGTCCGCGGGGCGGATGTACCCGCGCACATTGAGGCAGAGGCGGTTCGAGAGCACGACGGAGAGCGCGACGGCGAACCCGATCGGGATCTCGACCTCGGAGTCGGCCTGCGTGATGAAGAGCACCGTGTTGACGAGGTACGTCGCGAAGATGCTGCCAAAGCGCGCCGCCGCCGTGTCAGCCCCCGGGAGTGCCAGTGATAAACCAGACGGAGCGGGAGAGAGAGACGCACATGACGAAGTAGAACAGCGAGTCGCGCACGAGGACCTCGATGATGCGCCGTCCGTTCTGGAACACGTTCGAGCCGGGGGTGTACGCGCGGAAGCCGCGCACGAGCGCGAGCCCGCACAGCACGCTCTCCGAGACGAGCATTGGGATCCAGAACGCGTAGAAGTACGCCGGGATGTGGCTCGGCATGCACGCGGTCGAGTTTTTGTGCGGGATCCACACCGCCGTCGCTGCATAGCGGCGGCGTTAGCACCGGAAGGCGAGGCGAGTGGGGGGAGGGGATGGAGGGGGAGGGGACGTACAGGTGATGCTGGAGAGGGCGGCGCCGATCACGTATGCGGAGGTGGCGGCGGTTCCGGCGCAGACGAAGGACATGCAGACGAGGATGCGCTTGTCGCGGAAGTAGAGGGCGTACAGTCGCAATTGCAGGATCACTGCGGCGACGGCGTAGCTTAGACGGTGATCGACGCGGGTGGGAAGGGAAGACTCACGTTCTGCGATGATGAAAGTGATGACGCCTGTCCAGCCTTGCCACCTAAACCAGGACAGACAGCTGGCAGAGAACATCGTAAGGTTCGAACGTGTGGTACGCGAGGAACAACGTACAACTGTAGGGAAGGTGGCGGTTAGGTTGCCGTACAGAGACATATACAAAATCTCTGCTCACGGAGTCTGTGAGTTGGTTGGAGTTGAACAGCGCTATAAGAGATGTTAGTTCGTTTTCATAGGCAAGGCCGTCGCGTTTTCTGACCATAATTATTGAAGCTGAGGATAGTATGGCATTAGCGCCCTGCGGGGAGTATGGGCTGTAGGAGGACGTACATGACTATGACTAGGGCATAATATCGGTTCTACGTTGTATGTGAGGCGCGATTCGCACACTGTATAGTAGAGAGTACTCACAATCAGGAACAGGACCTTTCCTAACCCCCAATGCGCGCGCTGAAGTGAGAGTCGCGTGAGCGAACATGCTCTGTGCACGGGCACAACGACATACCCATATGAGATTGATCTATCACAAGCATCGTCAGCTATGCTCACAGAAACATGACCATTGAGAAAAACTCACCTCTTGATCAATCGTGATGACTTTGTGGAGCCAAAGGATGTTAGGGCGCGTACCACTACGGCGCGAAACGCACGCGACTTACGGTGATCAAACAAGATGATGACGGTGCTAGCAACTGCGTATCTGTCAGGCAAGGGCTTCTCTGCACAGCGCAAATCCCGGTACGCACGTTCGGCATACCGCGTCTTCTCAATAGTCGGGAGGGCTGCCGCGAGGAGGAGCGCCTGGTCCGACGGGGTGAGCGCCATGGGCCCGGCGGGGCGTCGTGGATGGTCGTCAGAAGCACTCTTCGACGGGCAAGCAGCAGCAAGAACAGGCGGTCAGAAGCAGACAGCAGAGGGAGTCGGTACGCTGCGCCACCGGTCTGGGGACGGGCTGGGGTAGGACCACGGCTGGTGGCGGGCTTGGGCTTAGCGTGCTGGGCGCAAGGCTGACTGGAATTCGATTCTCGGCCGGAAGGAAGTTTTAGAAGGGTGACATCGATGCGCTGTGCGAGCGAGCGCACGGCTGCGGCGGGGAATAGGAACCGGGAGACGGCTGACGTCGGTCGCGGGGGGTGGGCGGAAACGGCAGCTGTATGCCTGCCATCGGGGTGTTCTTATGCATCCCCGAGTAATTGAGACGAATATCGCATGTCTCGGGCGCGAGAGAAGGACGAGGCAGCCCCGGAGCCGGACAATCTGCGGCACTGCCCCGCATGCTTGCACACAGAATCTGGAGGGGTGGTCGGTGGAGGAGACCCTGAGAGAAACGTTACGGCGTGTCGGGACAGGGCACGCGAGCGGCCGAGTGCGAAGACGATCGCTTGGGTTCCCGCCACCCGGCGGCAGGCCAGGCTGAACTCTCTCGCAATCCTCCTCCCCATCTCTCCCGTCCACGTCCACGTTGTTTTCATTGATGGCTACTCGTCATCCTTGGCGATGTGCCCCCTATTCACTGCAGCACGACTGCGAGCGCTGCTATCTCCTCCTCGGATATACCAACTCGCTGCATCGATCCTGCTGGGAATCGAGAAGACGGCCACCCCAATGGTTGCACGCTTGCTGCGACCACCATGCAGCCTTCGGAGCGGCTGGGACAAATACTCCTTAGTCATCGATACTCTCATGTGCCCACGCACGATGCCCACACGATGGAAAACTGTGGGTGTTTGCGCGCCGAGGCAGGTAAATTTATGCCACGCCCCAGCGCGGACCGAGAAAATCTGCGCTCCACGAGCCTCAAGGCACTTGCACATCGGCAGCGTACGTACTTCTGACGAATATCATACCAATCTTCGCCCGCCGAGACCTCTTCGACGAACAGCCTCTTCCCAGGCGCGTTTGATGATGCTGTACAACAAATCACCAGCGTCTTCGGTACGAATTCGTAGGCCGCGTCCACGTCAAGGCAAGCAAATCTATGCTGTGGCACGAGCGCAAACGCGAAAAAAATCTGAAAGAAAATGTGCGCTCCACTAGCCTCAAGGCATCTGCGTATCATCAACGTACGTACTTCGTACGAAGATCATAGGTACCCATCTTCGCCCGCCGATGCACACCGCACCACCTTCGACGAACAGCCTTTTCTCGGGCGCGTTTGATGCTACTGTACAACAGATCTCCAGCTTCTTCGGTATGAATTCATATCCGCCTCACTGCACCTCCACAAACGCCCTATGGACGACCAGCCTCTTTCCCCCCGCCTCGACCCCAACCTCCTGCCCCGCACCCACGAAGAACACCTCCCCCTCCGCCACCGCCAGCCGCTCGCCCGCGCTGCCCCACGTCACCGCGCCCTCGCCCTCCGTGACGATCGCGACGCTCGGCCCATCGACCGCGCGGTGCGCCTCCCGCGCCCCAACGGCGAGCTCCGTGCGCACGACGGAGAACTCGGGGATCGGCGGGTCGTACAGCGTGCTGTGCTGGGCCCCGGGGGCGAACGTGCTCGGCTGCACGAGGTGCTTCGACGCTGGGGCGGCGTTGTAGGTGAGGCCTGCGACGAGGTTTGGCACGTCGCGCAGTTTCGGCGTTAGTCCTGCGCGGATGACGTTGTCTGACGTCGCCATGCATTCGACGATATCTGCAGTAAAGTAATTCAGGTGCAGGTTCAAGGATATGCGGAACGCGCATATAACGACTGACCTCCTGCAACGTACGCGTGCGGCTCGCCCGCCGCGAGGAAGATCGCCTCCCCGGGCTTCAGCGTGAGGTGGTTAAGCACGAACGCGCAGAACACGCCAATGTCTCCCGGGAACTGGCTGTGCAGCCGCACCACCAGTTCCTGCACGTCCCGCTCCACCTCGCGCACCTCCCCGCTCTCATATCGCCGCACGAGCTTCTCGAGCTGCGGCTGGAACAGCGTCGCGTCCGCGGTCATCACCGCCGCGAACACGTCCTTGAGCGCGGCCTTCTCCGCCGGGCCGCGCGGGTCCGCCGAGGACGCAGCCGCCGCGAATTGCGCGGCGATGGTGGGCGGGACGAGCGCGGCGAACTCGGGGACTGCGGAGAGGTAGGCGGCGATGCGGGGGAGGGGGAGGAAGCCGCACATTGCCTGGAAGGGCGTCAGCGCGAGCGCCATCTCCGGCTTGTGGTTCGCATCTGCGCGCGGGCGTGCTCGTCAGCAAGCGCGAACGATGATGCTTCATGTCGTGGAAGGGGGAAGGGAGGGGGAAGGGGCGCATATACGCACCCTTGTACACGTCCGGCCGCTCCTGGTGGAGCTTCTCCGCCATCGCCTTGTCGGGGTGCGTCTGGATGCTGAGCGCCTTCCCGATCGCGAGCACCTTGAAGAGGAAGGGCAGGTTGCCCTCCGCCGCGCCCGCGTCACGGAACCGCTCGATGACGCGCGCGCCCATCAGCTCTGGGTGCGCGGCGAGGTGGTCAGAGAGCTTCGTCGAGTCTAGCAAGCGCGAGGGCGAGGTGTGGTGCGTGCCCATCCATAGCTGATGATCACGTCTAGACAGTCAGGGATTGGGAGGTGATGGGAGGAGAGAGAGGGTCGGTGCTTACTTCGGCGTAGGGCGTGTTCTCGTCGAGCGTGAAGCCGGGGAGCATGCATGCTGCAGCGTATTGCGCGACCTTGGAGGAGTGGCCGATGGTGCCCCAGTCGTACTGCTGGGTCGTGGGGAGGAGCTTGAAGACGGTGGCCATGGTCTAAGGTCTTCTGGTGTGGGGTATGCGATGCTCGGGTGTTGGTGTGTTGGTGTGCGGGGTACGCGAGCAATCGATTGGAGATTGGAGGCAGAGACGAGCGCGTTGTGTGTCGCGTCGTCTTATGGGACTGTCGTGGGCTATATAGGCCGGATGTCGGGAGATCTGCACTGGCAATCCTCGGTTGTATATTGGCACGAACGTGCGACGAGCCGTAAGTCAAGGGGGAAGATAGAGGGGAGTGCTGGAGAGGATGACGTCGGAGTCGAGAGAGTGCATGGCTGGAGGTGGAAGACACGATGGTCCTATCGATCAGGGCGATCTGCGTCCACCCTATCGAGATCTGCATAATTGCAATGCAGTGCCGCCGTGCCTGTTTACCTAGCTTTACGTTTCAAGTTGAACGGTACAACTTCATGCACATGCATTGTCCATTATTAGGGCTCAGCCAGTGGCAGCTGCGCGAGCGTGGCCTCGGACTGCAGCGTCTTCAAGGCACACACGTTTAGCGTTAGGAACGCCAAACTGGGCCAGTTGGGTGCGAGCGGAGCGAGGTCCTCCGAGTCGAGGGCCAGTCGCGGTTGGGGCATCGGGTGCGGGGGCTGGATCAGCGACAGCGCCTCGATGACGAGCGCGGTACATCGCAGGATGAGGTTGTCGGTGTAAGGGAACGTGTAGAGCGGTCGGAGCACTTCCCTGACGTCTAACACAGAATCGGGCTTTCAAGCTTCACTGGTCGCCGAAGCGTGATGTCGAGAACGAAGGAACGTGATGGAGTACTAGTAGTAATACATCGATGATATCATGACAATTATTGAAGGAGCGAGACGGGATGGCAAGTACTTCAACTCACATACTATACTAGTACAAAGGAAACGTTCTCAGGATACGAAGCTTCTATTCGAATGCCTGGTCAGGCCCGGGCGGCGGCGGCGGCGGCGGCGCAAGCAGATTATGTACTATCTTCCACTTTCCCCAGAACGTCCCCTTCTTGGTTTCGTATGGGAGCGACTTAGCGGCCGTGTCCCGATACACCGCTGCGCGTAGCTTCGGAAACAAACGTGCCAGGAAGTGCGCCACCTGGCCGGGGTTCTCAATCGGTGCGTAGCAGGCGGTAAACGCAAACAGTGGAGACCGCGATGGCGCGGGCAGCAGCCGCTCGAGCGTAGCTCCGTCCGGTACCTCCTCCGCATTCAGAGGCAGCCCTAACGCACGCAACTCCGGGCAGTTGACCGCGAGAGGAATGAGGTCTTCGAGGGTGAGTGATGGTTTTTCAACCCCGCCGTGTGGCAGCATGAGGCTGAGGAGCTCGAGGGTTGAGAGCTCTCGCCACGCGTTCGCGATGTCCCGGACTGCGTTGGCGCTCACAACCAGCGAGGCACATCGGATGTCGACGGTGTGGAGGCTGGGGAGGGCATAGAGGGGCTGGAGCGCATCCTCGACGTCGAGCGTCTCATAGACGCGGCTGCTATCTTCGGGTACATGACCTAGCCCCATCATGAGGGTCCTCAGGGAGGGGCGCCGCGCGACGACTTCGAGGTTGTGCTTGACTGTGTAAGAGTCGGGCTGGATGAAACATTCGATCACCAGGCATTCCAGGGCTTTGCTCCGTATGGCGCGGAGGAAAGTTGCCGTGCTCCGGTCCATTTCGTTGACGCCGAGTGCCAGCTCGCCAAGCGCGTTGAACCAAGGTCGTCCTTCGCGTGAGGAGCGTGCCGCGGCCGCGGCTACCGTATGCATATCCGGTGGTATGAGGTGAGTATCCACTTGAACGACACTAGGGAGCGCCGCCAAGGCCTCTACGCAGCTGGCAGATATGGAGATCGCTGAGGCACGAAAGTTCTCGAGCTTCGGCAGGCCGCCGAGGAGCACTGCGAGGGCATCGTTGATGTCGTCCGTAAGCTGCTGCGGCGGCGTCGGGATGTCGTCGCTGTTGCCATCGACGTCCTTGATCTCCTCCTGCCAGAGCTCGAGAAACGCCAGGTTCGTGCACGTTGCGCCTACACGCTGGAAGGTCTGACACATTATGGCAACCTCGGCGTTGAAGCTTATCAACGAGAGCACCAGATGATCGATGGTCGGTACGAGGAAGAGGTGGATGGATGGAAGACCGATCTTCCCGGTCCGGTCAGTGAGTGAGAGCCAGCGGAGTCGGGGGAAAAGTGGCCTGCCGCGGCCGGAAAGCACAGACAACGTATCGGGAGAGACCTCGTTCACGTCATCCCAACAAAAAGTTCGCACGTGTTGGGCAAAGGAGTCAAACCGCGTCCATTCGATCTTTTCGGGGTCAGTGATGCGCTGTGGAGGGCCGTCGGTGAACGATGTATAGGCACATGACTAAGATGAGGGACGTACGAAGATGCTGCTGCCACGTTCGTCAAGATCCTCCGACCATGCGTCAGGAGGAAGAAGCCGCAGGAGCGGTCGGAGGCTCCTTTGTGCTTTCCAGAGTGTAGGTCGACCTCCTTCATACATAGCGCGGCATGTCCGTACGAGCCTCGCCAGATCTGTAGGCCTGAGAAATCCGATGATGACCAGTGAGATTTCGCTCACGCGCAGGCAGTCCTGCGTTGCGGTAGTGTGGGAGGCCATCGTCGCCTATGAAAGAAAGTGATCAGCATGGTGATATTGCCATTCAAGGAAGCTCAGGACACTGGCACGGGCTTACTTTGTGTTGTCTTGAGGGTTGTTCTTTGAGCACTGGTGAGGAAGCGAGAGGCAATGTCTTCCTGATGGCTGAATCGGCGACTTTTATATGCGTCCCACCCGTGCGCTGAGACCCGTGCCCGAGTAGTGTTGCGGCCGACGCCGCTCGTGCGCAGCTGAGCTCTGACCTTACCCACCGGACGACTCGGACCAAGCGGCAGCGTACCAGTGCTAGTAGTCCGCTGCCGAGACATTTTTTGCGACTGGGATTTGACCGGGGTGGACACGCACCTGTTAGGAGTTCGTCATATCGGTCAGCGCTGTGACCAATCAACACCGAAAGGTTCGAGCTCGGAGGACCGACAAACCGTTGGAGGTGCCAACAGCTGAGACGACCACGGCCCAAGCGCCGACAATCCTCCCTTGCTACCAGCGTTCCCGGTGAGACATCATGCACTTGCCTGCTGTAGCGATCCTCCCCTCTCAGTACTATAGCTGTCACTCTGCTGAACGTGCCAAGCCTAGTAGCAATTGTCGCGCAAACCTTGTACATCGATGTGACTGCCTGGATGGACAGTGCATGAGTATACGTTCGGGACTGTTCAGAAGTATCAAGGTAGGTGGCCTAGAAGAGTGCCAGTGATCGACCGATTCCGAGTTCGTAGTAAGTCGCTCAGTTTGAACCGGAGACGCGCACCCTGCCATGGTGGCCCAAGCGATGCGCGGGCGGCGTCGACGCCATCTTTTTGGACAGGGTGCGCTCAGCCCCACCGCGTACTGTCTCACCTGATGCGATCAATCTTGAGCTACAGCTCAGAAAATAGTGCGAGCGGACAGCTTGAACCTGGACCGTCTATGAAATTGGGAATCCCGGGGGGCAAGTTGTCGCCGCAGCGTTCGGCTACCACTAGCATGAGCGTGAGGCAAGTGAACACTGCGTCGTAGGCAAAGCACCACACCATAATTTCCAACGTCCAACGTAGGTCCATCCGGATCGGGGAATGGAGTGTGCATGCGGAGTGACTAGTGAGTGGATGAGTGGATGAGGGACATGAAAGGCCCTGCCAAGAGGAAAGCTTTAGAGCTTTTGAATTGAATGGGAGAATTATGGCAGGGAGGAACTACCGGTAGCATTTTTAATGGGCTGCATAGGTGGAGTCTCGCGAAAGTTGTTCCGGAGTAGCAGCTCGAGTCTGGTTGCGAAGTCCCGGCGTGGAGCAAGTTCGAAAGAACGGTAGACGCCCGTTCTGCGATCGAAGCCAGTCGAGCGCTAAATGCACTTGCTACGCACACGCTACGGCGACATCGATATTCGTCGCCAAACTCAGATGCTTTGCTGGCACTGGACCCCGAAGCCCGACGCAGGCTTACACGGGCGCGCATACATATATAGATGTATCTAAAGAGGTTTCCGGCTTACAATGGCGACTTCAAGTAGGCGGGCACATGCCGGGTCAGGTTCTTGTCCCACCGGGTAGCCTCTCAACTTCATCGAAGCAATGCTGACGCAAGTTAGCCCTGCTACGTGAATTGGGGAAGTCGAGGTAAGCGCTGCAATGCATAACACATACACTTAAGTATCACGATTTTCTGACATTGCACCCCCTCAGGCGGTTTCTGACGAGTCGCCTCGTATCAACAACTGCCACTAGTGCTGGTATGGATACAAGATACATCTCAGTGCTCCCAAGTGCCACAATACATTTCAATCGTACTAATGCCGTCAATAGGTCGCGGTATGCTACTTATCGCATGGGTAGTAATGCGTGAGGGATCATGGTCTTCGTGAGAGGTGGGTATGTAAACCTGAATCATCTGTGCTGCACACTGATTAGTTGGCAACCAATGCCACAGGGCCTCAAGATTACGAACCTGCTATCAGAGGACTCCTGCCATGTCTACACCTGCACCTGCTTAACGTCCGCTTCGTTCTTCCCCTTAAAGCTTGGTGTAGGCTCCGACGCGGTCATTGGGGCCGAGACCGGAGAGGCCGGATGGTGACGCGCACGACGCGCAGCAGCAAAGGACAACACAGCCGAGATCGCGCCGAAGAGGAACGCAAACCACGGCAGGATGACGGCGAGCCTCACTAGGTAACCCTGGCAGGTCAGAACCGCGTCATAAGAACGGGCCGAACAACGCGAATACGCACAGTAGTCGATCTCGTGGTATACGGACGTCACGCCGAGCTGGGCCTCGACCGTCTTGATCACGGCGGGCTGCAACTGGAGAGTCCCGATAAACGCGGTCACCTTCGCTTCTCTGTTCGCGACGAAGTCCGTCATCGCGACCAACGCGGCGAACAGCCAGAGGGTGAGGAAGGCGAAGAGGCCGCCCTGGAGGGGGAGCGTGCGCGTCGAGAGCGACGTGCCGCTCTTCGCGGAGCGGGTGAAGAAGAGGACGACGAGGGAGAGGAGGGAGAGCGCCGCAAGGGCCGCGCAGACGGCGGTCACGACGCAGCCGGCCTTGAACACGTCCCCGGTGTCGATGGTGACCACCGCGCCCAGCGGCGCTTGCTGCTTCACGAGGTCCTTTTGGTCGTTGGACTTCACGAGCGCGTTAATTCCCGTCGAGAAGCCGATCACACTGAATGCGAAGGTGAGGAAGAGGGCCGCGAGGCGCGCGGCCTTGTAGGGAGCGGTCGCTGCGAGCATGGCGGGGGAGGTGCGGGGCGAGGCAGCAGCAAGGGAGACGGGGCGGAGCAGGGGAGAGGACGCGTCCGGTGCTCGCGCAGTACCGCGCGGGGATTATAAACGGATCGGCGCACATGGGAGGGATTGGCGTTCGAGAAACGCGCACGGCAGCTGACATTGCGTTACTCCTCCCAGACATAAGCAGCCTGCCTTTTCTGGGGCTCTTCAGTCCGCATCTGGACAAGTCACTTACCCCCGCGTCACTTTGCCCCGATCGCAGCGACGCCACCGCTCTCCTCCAAACCTCCCCCTGACCTCCCTCGACGCGGAACACCACAGAGCCCCTCTCTCGCCCTCCGCCTGAGACGCGTGGTCCCCCGTGCGCAGTGCGCACTACCCTGCGTACCTCAGCGCCAGGGAAAAATGCAAAGTCGTCGCACGACCGCGTGCTACGACACCCAAAACTGTGGGGGAAATACACAAACGCACCCTCCTTTTGGCGCACGCTGATCCAGAATTCCGCATGACCAACCAGCTGGTCCAACCTTAATCCCGCACCCACGCTTAACCATCTTTGCCCCTCTCTGAGCTGCCCCTTGCCTGTAATTTCTCATGCATTCCGCAGCACGAAACAAGCTACTCACCTGAACACGACCTGGTCGTCGTAGCGTCCTCGACAATCCGACACTCGTTAGAGTGTTGAACGGGCAGCACAGCCACCGTGCCCTTTGGGGTTGCAAAGAGATGAGCCGAAGAGGATCGATCGTGGTTCGAGTCTCGAGCGCGTCGCCGGCGAATAAGAGTGAGAGAGTCGGTCATGTAACGGCGGGGCCTCGATCTGCCGGTGACTTCGACGATGCGAAAAGTGCGGACAGACGCGGACATACAACTGACGGGCCTCGATCGGCAACGTTGCAAGCTAGCGCCGGGAGGTGTGGACGGAGATGTTGCGGAGAAGCACTGCGCCAAAACGGCGATCAAGGAACGCTGGGAAGAACCAGCGGGCAGAACGCGTTCCCATGAAGCCTGGGTCGTGGACTTTAGCACGATCGTCGCGTGGAACACTGCTGAATAAAAAGGAGATGGTGCGAGCCGAAAAACAAAGTACGAGCCGGTCGTGCGCGACGAACGGAGCAGAGACGGACCATGGTAGTCAAGCAGAAGGTAAACCAACCTGTATAGACAGACAGCCGCTGCCACTGTGGCGTTGAAACCACAAGGTCCCTAAGCCTTCCGCGCGAGGAGCAGCGCCATCGGCCACTCGATCTCAACGACATCCTCGTCCTTCGGCACCTCCCCACCCTCCGCGCGCCCGACCTCCTCCTTCAGCCTGCGCCAGAACCGCACCGCGATGTCCCCGTCCGCCCGCTCGAGGTCCTCCGGGTGCTTCTCGTGGAACGTGTGCAGCGGGCTCCACGTGCGGAAGTAGCCCAGCAGCTCCGTCCACGTGAGCGACTTGCGCAGGATCACCGGGCGCGCGCCCGCGAGGGCGGGGTAGTGCGGCGCGGTGAAGTAGATGCGCTCGAACTCGCTGAACTGGCCGGGCACGGCCGAGCGCGGGTCCGGGACGGCGACGAGGTGCTCGTCGAGGATCGTGCGGCCGGGGCGCTCCCAGTAGGTCCCGAGCGAGTCGGAGGGGTCGCTGCCCTGCGCGTAGTCGTTGATGAGGGGCGTCGCGGAGGGGTAGCGCGAGAGGCGGAACTCTGAATATCCCTACAGTGTCCAGAGGGCGTCAGCGTCAGGCTATTATTGGTGTAGTGGTGTACGACTGCGAGTCTAAAACGCGTGCACAAATAGGAATGTGGAAGACGCACCCACGCTGCGAACGTCCCGTCCTTGCGCAACGCCCGTGCGACCTCGGGCCAAACCTTGTTCCAATTGAACCAGTGGCAAGCCTGGGCTGCAGCACAAGGTGAGCTATCACTCAGTATACACTCAAGACAGAGTCGCGGGACATACCTGCAACTATGAGATCGACGCTTCCCTGCTCAACAGGGAGCTCCTCGGCAGAGGCTTGCACGAACTCGACTCGAGAAGACAAGTCGAGCCCCGCCAGCCGCGACTTCACGCTCTCCCGCGCCTGCTCAATCATGCGCGCACTCGGGTCCGCGCCGATGATGCGCTGGAACGGCGTGAGCTCGACCGTGGCCTGTCCTATTATGATCGCTGTCAATAAACATGCAAATCCACTGTGTGGAATCTGCAGGCGTACCGGTGCCGCAGCCTATGTCGACGGCCGTGTCCCAGCGCGCACCCTTAGCGCGCTCGTGGAACTTGAACACGAAGTCGTACAGCACCCTGGGGTAGGTAGGGCGGCCTGTGCAGCGACGTGTCGTCAGCCTTTCGAGTCCTCAGAACTGCGACCGATGAACGCACTGGTCGCATACTTCGCCGCATTGAACGTGGTCTTGCCAAAGGTCGCCATTCTGACAGCGTTCAGGATGGTTGGAGCTGGATCTGGAGTTGGATTCCAGTGGGAGTGCCGATGAGGCTAGCAAGTGGAGGTTTCACTGGCGAAACTTCGTTGCGTTCACGCTTTTATATATCGTACGTGGCGCCAATAATAGGCGACTCTGCACGCAGCCCAGGGCCAGTCAGATGGTACGCTAGGTAGTCAAGGTTTGAGCCAAAGTCGGACGTGGAGGCCGATGGCAGAGGAGGATGCGGGGTATACGTCCGACTGCAGTCCTCCGGGAGCGTCGCGATCATCACTGCATCATATCGCCATTCTGATTGGTTGCTGATCAACTCTATTGAGCGTCTATCCAATCTGCCCGCACTGCAAACGCCGATCACGTATCACTGTCCTACTATATCTTGGACTCAACAACACACCTCTCCTCTTTGCTTCCCGGTTCGTAGCATGCCTCCAGGAACGACACTTGAAGACATACATGGCTCTCTCGCATGCAGAGATGTCTATATTTCTGATGCTTACGGGCATCATCGACCCCTTGCCAGGGCCAAATCCCCTACTACTAAGGCTCTCAGCCTGAGTCTCTCAATTCGCATACACACTCAGTCCTCAGAGTCCGGGGAGCATCGTTCGACGTGGGTGATGTAGGCGTGATGCTTTGAATACGACACAGTACTCTTACCAACTTCGCGCTCATTCCAGCAGTGGTGCCCGGCGGCCGCTCAGGCAGGCCTGCGGCTGTGACGACTTCGCCCCCGACCTCGAGTTTTCAAATTCATAGATGAGGCGGGTCCAAGCTGGCCGCTCCCAGTATCTACTGTCCTTCAACTGAAGTGTGGCCGCACCAAACGTGTCAGGTAAGACTATGCGCGGTAGGAGCTGGGACGCGCCCTGTCCAAAATGGTGGCGTCTTGAACACCGCCCGTGAATCGCATGGGCCACCCGGGCCTTCTTGGCGGGTCCACGCACAGCGTGCGGGTACGAATATATAAGGCTCTGGCTGCCTTCGCTTGCCTTCTCAACCGCATCTGCACCTCGGCCCCAAGCAACGTACGTCAACGTGCTACGAGCTGTCGAATGACTACTGATACAAGTTGGCAGTGGTTCCTTTGACAGACTCGACGATGAATCCCTCGACTGCAACTTCCGTGGCGCTGCAGTGCCTCTACAATGAAGACATCTTCAGAATCATTCTCGACTCGCTCGACACGTCGCAGAGGAAGTCTACTCTCGCGTCGCTGGCGAGGGTGTGCAAGCCACTGCACGAGACATCCACAGCCGAGCTCTGGCACTCTCTAGACAGCTTCCGACCGCTCTTGCGGCTGCTTCCTACTGATTCGTGGAAAGAAGAGCCTTATATGCCTGGTTCAAGTTTCATCGTTCTTGTAAGCTCTCCTACCGGTCACTTCATTCTGCATGTCGACTGATCGGAGTATTTCACAGTCGATAATTGATCCGCCCCCCGCCGAGATCGACTGGACGCGGTTCAAACACTACGCCCGCTATGTGCAACGTCTCAAATGGTATCTTACGCAGGACTTCTCTCTCGATTCCCTGGATGCGCTTTTGGCCCGTCACCCCCCGACCCAGCCGCTCCTCCCGCAGCTCCGCACGCTCATCTGGATGGAACACAACCGAGACCTTTTCACCTTGGCCCGTTTCTTCCTCACGCCAACCCTCCAGCGCCTGAGGATGAATTCGTTCATGGTCAAGCGTGATGACATACCATTCCTCATGAATCAGGTGGGTGAGGTGTGCAAGAACCTTGAATACCTTCTACTTGAGATTAGCGGCTTGACAGACAGCTGTTCGGAAATGCTGGACACTGGTACCATCTCCCACAGGCGCAAGGTAGACCCCACGGATGCGGTGGCCGGCGCCCTTTCGCCGCTCCTCCATGGCTTGTCAAAGCTCCAGCTGTACTCCGGCGCCTACCACATGTCAGCAGCCCGCACAGAGGCACTCGCCGCGCTCCCCAGGCTCAAGAAGCTAGAACTTGACATCAAGGGGGACGAGATGAAGACGGTCGCCGCCACCGCTCTCCATCGCGACCCGTGCGCGGGTCCGTGGTTCTCTGCGCTCAAGACGTTGTGGTTCACAGTGGACAAGCTGGACGAGAATACGCGGGTGTTCCTGGCCGCCATACAGAGCTCCGACTTGCAGCTGTTGGTAATCAAAATGGACATGCAACCGGAGACCTCCATGCTCCAGAAGCACCTCGCCGCCATCGCACGCGCCCCGTACCGCGACTCGCTCACCACCCTCGAACTCTTCTGTGACGACCAGCCGGGGACGGAGCGACAGCTATTGCTTGCCGGCAAAGCGCTCCAACCGCTTTACGCCCTCCCTCGCATCCACACCGTCGTCTTCCGCAACTTCGTACTCGCCGCTGACCCAGGCACGCTCTGCGATATCGCGAACGCATGGCCGCAGCTCGAGGTCCTCGCGCTCGCCTGCATCCCGGTGATCGAAGCGCCCCTCCCCGTCCCGCGCATCGGCCTGGCCGACCTGGTGCCGCTGGCGCTCAAGTGCCCGCGCCTGCGCGCGCTGGATGTCGAGCTCTGGGCGACCGAGGTACCGGACGAGGCGGCGCTCGCGCAGCTGCTTCCCGCGCCCTCGCAGAGCACGCTGCAACATCTCGCGGTGAACTTTGGGCCAATCTTGGATCCGCCCCAGGTCGCGGACTTCTTGGCGCGCGTTTTTCCGGAGCTCAAGCACTTGATGCGGATTGGGCCGAATGGTCCCACGTTGCCCTTTCCGTGCGGCAGGCGTGAGTTGCTGCCGTCTGCAGAGTGGCAGACGGTGGGGAAACTCCTCGCGGGCAGGGCGTCGTCCGCGTCTGGGACGCCCTTGGCTGAGTGCGATGAACGATCCGTGATAGCGATTCGGGAGAGGGACCCCTTTCTAGTCTTTGATACTTGCTTTGACTATCATTACTGGATCATGTAGGCCACGTTCTAGCCGTCTCGTCGTTCGACTGCAGCCCCTCGCGCACTACGGTACTTGGTAGCACTAGTGTTGACGTAATTACCTCAATCATCATTCTCGCAACGTTTCTCTTGACTTCGAAGCATTTCCGAAAGTTGACTTGTTTGCGACCCCCTGGCCCCCGGATATCGACAACCGATAGTGATCTCAACCCCGCCGAGTCTCAACCAGTTCAACCATATCCGCTGCCAAATTTGATGAAGATCCACGGGCCTCATCAATGACAAGTCGTCCACTCAGATCCGTCATATTCATGGAATGCTTGCGCTACTAGTATTGTACGCCGTACACCAGAGTCCTGGCATACAAAATTCGCTGCAAACGATCTACATAGACGGTTATGTTCAAGTGCTACGGAAGATTCGCGAGAAGTACACCTGGAGATCATGCGCATCATACAGGAAAGCGCCGACATAAGCATCAGGCCGGACAGCGACGACTGTCAACTTCCCCTCCTCGACGCGGTACGCACCGAACGCGTAACCCTTGCTGTCGTGATATGCCACCGCTCCGCTCCGCGCCTTCGGAACGCCGTGGCGCGCAAGGATGACGACCTGGTAGGTACCCTTCGGGAGCGCCTTTACGGTGTCCACAACGGCATTGACCTGGCCGTCCGTCTCGTCCGTCTTCGGGGAGAAGACAAGTATCGTGTGCAGCGCGGGCTTGTAGATGTCATGGAGCCAAGTCGCGTTTCCCTCCGCGTCGATGAGCGCAGGTGCACCTGGAGCACGGTCGCCGGCGTGCACGTCCTCCCCAGGGTACCCTTCGTACGCCTTCGCCTTGAGCGCATCGAGGTCATCGCCGTTTCCCCGCGCGTCCAGGACGATTGGGCTCCAGCGGTAGTTGATGTCCATCATGGAGAGCGCGTTGTTGCGCCACTCGAGGAACCGACTCTTGTCCTTCGGGTCCGGAGGCGCCGCAGCGTCCTTGGTCGCGACGAATCGGTTGTATAGTCCGCTGGTGGTGGCGAGCATCAGGGTGACGACCGGGAGACGCTCGGCTTCGAAGCTTGAAAGTAGCTCGGGCTTAGCGAGGTCTTTGTAGACGAGAGCGATCTTCCAGGCGAGATTGAACTGTGAGACGAAGGGAGGTCATTTACACGTCACACAAATCCTATATGATTAGACTCACCGAATCCTGAATGCTGGTGTTCAACCCCTGCCCTCCGGTTGGAGAGTGGACGTGAGCGGCATCTGAAGTAATATGTTTGAGATGGCTGGAAGAAGAGCCAACGCTACGAGTGCATACCTCCCACGAGAAACGCCCGGCCGGAGTAGAACTTGTTTACCATACGCATCTTTGGCCTGCATCTGTCTCAGACAAAGAGCACGAAAGTAAGCAGGGGAATGACTGACTTCCAGTAGGTCATTGACGAGAAGTTGCTGAACTTGAGCTCGCGGCGGCCGGTGTTCTCGTGAATGAACTTGACGAATTTGGTCTGATCCATTAGGTCGGCGGGGTCCCAGTTGGCCCCAACGATGCCGACATGGAATCTGCCCTCGCCATAGGTTGGGCGCATCGAGACACTGGTCGATATGCCTCAGCACACCCCGCTGAACTCGTGTACGAAGTATAGGAAACACGTACGTGAACCTCTCGGGCTCTGACCATATGTGCCAGTACTGTCGAGAGTACGTTCAGATTTCATTGCATGGGCCGACTTCGAGTACGTTTCACTCACCTCATCAGACAGGTTTTCGACGGACACGTCGGCCCAGACATGGCCGTCCTCGTCTTTCGTGACCCCTTCGAAGGTAGCACCGATCTGCCTCCTGGTGACCCCTACACCATCAAGAGAGCTTTAACTGCTGCTGTTCCTTCAATCACAACGGTATGAGACCCGTACCCTTGCCACCGTCGGCGCCGATAACGTATGCTGCTCGGAAAGTCTCGGTGCTCTCTTGATCGGTACCAGGCGCGTGCTTGAGCGTCGCCGTGACGCCGTCGGCGTCCTGTTCGAACGACACAAGCTCTGTCGCGAGTTCGACCTGAACCCCGTGCTTGGCGAGATGGTCCCGGAAGACGCCTTCCAGCACAAACTGCCCAATAGCGGCCCCCGATGCATTTGTCTGTCGGACGCAAAGTATGAGCCACGGTCACGCCCTGATGCGCACATGCTCACGATAGGCCTGTCCGGGGTGGGTTCAACAGTCTCCAAGATCTTCCAGGTTCGCGTTGCCTCGGTTCCCTCTGGGAGTTTGTATGCGCGCATGGAAATCAGAGGCTTGATGGCATGGCGTATGTCCTCCGTGAGGCCAAGGAAGTGGTACACCTCGAGCGACCGCGACTACA
Organism: Trametes pubescens; assembly: GCA_001895945.1. Taxonomy (NCBI): domain Eukaryota; kingdom Fungi; phylum Basidiomycota; class Agaricomycetes; order Polyporales; family Polyporaceae; genus Trametes; species Trametes pubescens. The sequence continues at coordinate 54,762 of MNAD01000406.1, read as the reverse complement.
GTAGGTGACATTTTGTCAGTACACTCAACGGCGGAAGGAGCCAAGCTGTCGTACGTGTACCCCGGAGCCTCTGGAGGCGGTGTGAAATGCCGGGAGTTTCTCTACGACCCGGACAGGGATGTCGTTTTGGACGAGGGCGAGTGCTGCGACGAGTCCAGCAGGCCCGGCACCAACCTGAATGGAACAGAACGGTTACTGTTAGAATGCAAGGACGTCAATATAGATAAGGACGGTATGTACGCACAATCAAGACGGGAGGCGTGGTGGCGTTTGCGGCAGACATTGTCTGACTGAGTCGCGAATGAGGCTGCTTGAGATCCTTGCTGGGTGGGTATGTGTGTTTCGATCACGACCATACACACCCCTTGCTTTATACTCTAGACTTGTGCTACCTCCGCATGCCTTCTGCGGGAGTTCTCGCTTGATGTTCGCCTACCGTGTGCAGCACGGCGAGATCAGAGCCTCGACGCGTGCCCGCAGTAGGACTGGTAGTTCAATGGGATCGCCGGACCACCTTTCGTGCGCTCCCGTCGGACGCGCCTCTCCTGCACACCGAGGCACCCACGTCGGATCAACAGAAGCTGCCGAAGTACGTGCTGTCGTTTGATGCTCTGCCTTGCGTTAGTCAATAGCTGACGTCGGCTCTATCATCTTGGAAAAGAGTACTGACCTGCTGAATTCTGCGCAGCGTTAGATCTGTGATGCTCTGCCAGACTTCGCAATTCCCGACATCGCAAATTGAGCATAAATGCCGACCACCCGCTAGTGGAGATACTCAATCGTTGTCGGCGAGTGTAGTCGTTTGCAGATTTCTGTTGCTCTGACTGGTGTGGTCAATAACGATTGTGTTGACCTTGATCTGTGTCCGGGAAACCGGACAGTTGGCGACGTTCGTCGTTAAGCACTGAATGCCCCTTGTCAGACCTGCTCACTAGAGAAACGGTTAGCTATAGGAGACACGCGCGCATGCGTCTATAGAACGAGGCCGGCGCTGCCAGATATCGAATCCTGTATTGTGGTGAGTTCGCTTATCTGCTTGCCCTACATACCCGGTGAGCGCTGCCGCCGCATACCCGCCCGCACAGCTTAAATACATTTGCTGACCACAGCCTGCGTGAGCTGCCAGTCAGGTATCACACAGGGAAGCTAAGTTGGGCTCAAACGTCGAGGCTAGAGCCATTTGTCTGGCTGTTCACCGACGAGACGGCCTCCGAATCGGAGGACGCGCCGAGGTATCCCGACATATGTGCACCTATTCAACCCTGTTAACCCTGCAAGGCGCAACTAGGCATGATGCTGTCTGATGTCACGACGCACCAACAGCAACCATAAAAAGGCGATGTCGACTCGCCGAATAGCGCGCTTTCCGATAAATACTAGCTAGATCGCGTGAATAGGTATTATGTAGCGTGTTATACATGTATAGGATGCCCACAGCAGCGGGGGTAATGCAAGCGGCAGACAGGACAGGACAGCATCGAGAAAGCACGATTCCGATTCCGAACACACGACCGACGATGGCCTACTGGCCGAACGCGGTCGCGAGGAACTTCTCGATCTGCTTCTTGTGGATCGCCTTGCTGCCGGTCGCGACGGAGCTCGTGGGCTCGCGGCCCGCGTAGAGCGGGTACTTGCCCTTGTGGTGCTGCGTCTCGTTCGCGGCGGTCATGATGCGCGGACCGACGTACGTCCACGAGCCGTTGTTCAGCGGCTCCTCCTGGCACCAGAGGATGTCCGCGTTGGGGTACTTGTCGAGGTGGGGGGTGAGCTGCGGCGCAAATGTCAGTGCTTGGTCGGAGATGGTACGGGTGGGAAGTACGTACGAGGTCGTAGGGGAACGGTGAGACTTGCTCCAGTCTGCTGATCACGACGTCGTTGATGCCCTTGTCCTCACGCTCCTGCAGGAGAGTGTGGTAGACTTGACCTATATGGCAAAGTAATATGATCAGAGGACAAGAACTCATTGGACACCGAGATTATACGTACCCGAGCAGAGAATGTGACGACGGATCTTTTCGGGCTCGACCAGGTTCTCGGGGTGAGAATCAGGGATGTAGCGCAAGAAGTGCGAGTCGCCAGTCATCTCGGAGAGGTCTGAGCGTGCCTTAGGGTGGCGGAGGAGCGACTTCGAGAAGAAGACGATCAACTGTACGTCGATGAAAAGTTAGTATCGTGAACAAGAGTACTGCAGGACGTGTACAAACCGGTTTCCGGAAGTCGCGGTGAATCTGGCGACGGAGGACGTGGAACTGCAAATCGCAAAAATCAGCAAAGCTTAAGTGAGAACCTTCTACAGCAACATACGTAGTTGGCTGGGGTCCTATACACATCATGTCAGGACAACTGGATAAGACCACAGCGAACAGCGGAAACTCACGTAGGGTAGACAACCTGCATATTGCAATCCTGGTGCTGCCTCTCAATCTTCTCTGGGGTAGGGTACACATGCGGGTGGTCGTCGCACAGTTGCAGGAACCGCTCGATACGGCCGCTGGAGTGCTCTGGGCCCTGACCGTCGAAGCCGTGGGGCAGGTTGACGACCAGACCGGTGCGCTGCAGCCACTTCCGCTCGCCGGACGCGATGAACTGGTCAATGATGCACTGCGCGTTGTTCGCGAAGTCGCCGAACTGCGCCTCCCAGATCGTGAGCGAGCTCGGCGACACGAGCGAGTACCCCAGCTCGAACCCGAGCGTGCCGAACTCGGACAACGACGAATTGCACACGACGAAGCGCGCCTGGTTGCTGCCAAGGTTGTTCAGCGGCACGTACTGCTGCTCGTTCTCCTGGTCGTGGATGACTGCATGGCGTTGCGAGAAGGTACCACGCTCGACGTCCTGGCCGGACACGCGCACGTGGGTCTTCTCCAGTGCGAGCGTACCGAAAGCCAAAGCCTCCGCGGTCGCCCAGTCGATGTTCGAGCCCTCGTCGATGGTCTTGCCGCGGTTGGTCAGGATGCGAGCGAGGTTGCGGTGGGGCTTGAAGCCCTCGGGGAACGTCGAGATGACCTTGCCGATGCGCTTGAGGGTGTCCTCGGACGCGCCAGTAGCGCGAGTGGGGAGGTTCTTCTCGGCGAGCTCCTTGGGCGAGGGGAACCCGGGCCACGACGCGGAGAGCCACTCCTTGCTCGATGGCACGTAGTCCTTGGCAAGGCCGGCGGCCTTCTCGAGCGTGCCCCATACCCACTTCTTGTGCTGGTCGATTTCCGCCTCCGTGAACGTACCCCGTCCCACGAGGAACTTGGTGTACGTCTGGAGCGTCGTCGGCTGCTTCTCGATCGCCTTGTACATGCGCGGCTGCGTGAAGCTCGGCTGGTCCGTCTCGTTGTGACCGTAGCGACGGTAGCAGACGATGTCAATAACCACGTCCTTCTTCCACTTCGCCCGCCAGTCGGCCGCGAGCTGGCACACAAAGTTGACCGCCTCGACGTTGTCGCCGTTCACGTGGAAGATCGGCGCGTCGATGGCCTTCGCGATGTCCGACGGGTACGGCGTCGAACGCGCGAACCGAGGGTCGGTCGTGAAGCCGATCTGGTTATTAACAATCAAGTGGATCGTTCCGCCAGTACCATAGTTGGGCAGGTTGTGGAAGCCCATGGTCTCGTAGACGACACCCTGGCCGGCGAACGCCGCATCACCATGCAGCAGCACGCCCATGGCCGTGTTGTGGGTCTGCTCATCCTGCTCGAACTGCTGGAGCGCGCGGGTCTTGCCGAGCACAACCGGGTCCTCAGCCTCGAGGTGCGACGGGTTGGCGACCAGTGAGAGCGCAACCTTCTTCCCCGACGGCGTGGGACGGACGTAGTTGGCGCCCAAGTGGTACTTCACATCACCAGCGGGGAAGTCGTCGTCCTCCGCGGTGCCCGAGAACTCGTTCAGGATGGCCTCGATGGGTTTCCGGATGACGTTCGCGAGGACGTTGAGACGACCGCGATGGGGCATGCCGATCGTGACATGCTTGACGCCGTGCTCGACTGAGCGGTCGATGAGCGCCTTCATACCGGGGATGAGCGACTCGCAGCCCTCCAGACCGAACCGCTTCTCGTTCGGGTACTTGCTCGCCATGAACTTCTCGAACGACTCCGACCAGATCAGGCGGTCCAGAACCATCCGCTTCTCCTCCACGGTGTAATTCCATGGCTTGGGGATCTCGACGCGCTCCCGAATCCAGTCGCACTGCTCCTTGTCCGGAATGTGGATGTACTGGATACCCATCGCGCCACCTACCGCGCGCGTCAGGGCGCCAGCTAGCGGACATAAATAGGCTCACTTACAGTAGATGCGTTTGCAGAGTTTGATGATCTCGCCCAATGACATCGTTTTCCTGTCCTCCGTCGCGAAGTGCGGGAGGATACCGGGGCCAAGAGTGATCTGCTTGTCCAGGTCGCGCTCAGAGAAGCCGTAACGGCTCAGCTCTAACTCAGGCGGATGTACAGGGTTGAGATCGGGGTCCAAAATACCCAGAGGGTCGAGGTCGGCAACGTGGTGACCGCGCACTTGGTATGCACGGACGAGCAGTTGAACCTGCGTAGCGTCTCAGTATGCGCTCATTGGTGCGACATTGAAGCTCACCTTCAAATGGTCATCTAGCTCAGCGCCGCCATTGGTGTGCAACGCAGGCGCGCCGTCGGTGGGGGTAGGAACCAAGGTGGGAGGGGGTTGGAAGGCCTGCGGGCTGGTCAAGCCCTTGGCCATGCCGGAGAAGTACACGTCCCACGACGCGTGCACAGACTTGGGATCCTGCCTCCACAGCCTGTACATCTCCTCGACGTAATACGCGTTCGTCCCGTTCGCGAAGGGGTCGTTTGGCGAGGGGGCCTGGGCAGCGGTCGCGTACGTACGGGCCAGTGGTTGGAGGCCATAACGGAAGCGGGCGCCGTGCACGGCCTGCACGACGCGGGGGAGACGAGCGAGCCTGTGCATCGTTGAAGATGCCTGCTAGACGGCACTCGTGGTGATGATGGTGGTGGTGGTAGTAAGGAAGGAAGGGGGTGGGGTCGAATTCGACGACGTGGACGGGAGGAAAGGTGGTGATGACGAGCCGAGTCCGCTTTTGGGATGCTCTTGAGGGTTGTCGGCGCAGGGCACCGATGTGACCAGCCTTCGGACGAGCCAGCGCCTGATTGGTTCCGCGTCATTCCTAAGTTACCCCGCATGCATGCCGTTGCTCTCCAGCGAATCGCCGCACGTCAATTTCACGCAGGAGGGCAGAGCTCTCGCACATGCGGCCATACACGGCTGCTCGGGGTAGTGTGAATGTTGTACAATAACACATACACGACAAAGCTACACGTCAGATACATCTAGAGGTAAGTAATAGTACACTGTGGGGAGCCAAGAATGGAGCCAGCCAATCAGAGCAGATTCTAGGCGAAGACTTCACATAGCCATGCTTATACCAACCAGGGCCGGCCAAAGGATGAAGACGATGCGGAACCTGAAGCGTTCTATGTCGAGCGTCGGAAGGGTTGCCATCGCCGCGCCCTTCTGCAGACTGCTTGGCGGGGCGGCTTGCTCCGTCGACAGCGGGGGCGCAGTCGCCGAAGGGCGCAGGGTGACCAGAGTAGGCTTGAGCATGGAGACGATCGTCGCGTCCGGAAGGACCAGGGTGAGTGCTGGAGTGATGTATGTGACGGTGGGCGCATCTTCGTCGTGTGCATCAATTGACAAGCCGTCAAGGGGTAAGATTGTCGCCATATCAGTGATGGTGAACTCCGCGGTATAGGTAGTGACTGAGGGCTGTTGGCAGATGAAACGCATGTGGCTATAGACCGTAAGCAAGGACTCAACCAATTATGACATTGGCGTACTCACTAGTCTGAGCCATTGTGTCTCAACGACGGCGATATCCAAACGTCTACTGCGCGGCGGGCCGGGTCTATTTGCTCCGCCAAGGTCGTCACAAAGCTCTGTATCTCGCGCTTCAGTGCTGTCCGCATTCATGATCGATGAATAGTATCTACCTCTCCGACATACAGATCTATGTTGACAGGGCCCATATCTGTGATTGATGGTTTGCTGTGGTCGTTTGTCCATTCAACGGTAGCCACACGCCCAGCGCTGAGAACAGTGTCTGCAACAGGATAGGTCGCATAGATCCCAGCTGAGACGTAGTTGGCCAGAAGCAGAGTTGACCAAAGCAGATGGCGAAGCATCAGTACAGGTCCTAGGGCGGATAGTGATTGTTGTAGGTGATATACTGAGAGAAGGCCCGCTGCCAGAGAGAGACCAGAGTGTACCAGTGGACAGCCAGCCGTGCAGTAGTGTCGCCGAGACCAGCCAGGGAGAAACGAGGTGGAGGAGCGAAGGAGAGTTGGCTGTATGAGCGCCTACTGCAATGCGCTCCTCGTGCAACTCTCGTAGGCCCGCCGTTCGGAGAGGTTCGGACTCTCATGTCGTATACATAACATCGACATCGAGCGTCGGGGTTCGTCAATCTCGCCATAATGCTCTGCTTGTGATTGTTAGCATGCCTAATAGTTGAATACCAAATGTTGAGCAAGTCTCCAGGGACGCCGCGCGCCGGAACCGCGTAGATGTTGATGGGACATGCGCTGGTGGCTGAAGTCAGGACGATCAGCCGAACGTCCATGCCTAGCGACTCTTCGTCAACCTCGACAGCGATGTTCATGACTTTCTGAACTCTGGGACTCTGGTAGCTTCCTCACACTCTTGTTTACGACATGTTTCGCACACTGTTCACGCCGCTCAGTGCCCGGTTCTCGCTTCCGTCTCCTCTTTCTCCGCGACACAGCCAGGAGGCACCCGAGGAGTCTGATGAGCTGGACCCGGAGGACTTCGCGCGGGATGTCCTGGTTGAGCTCATGCGAAATGCCACGGAGAGGCTCAAGACGGCGGACAGCTTGGCGGAACGAATAGAGGTACGTCTGTCGGGGTGCGCAGATCCCGCAGTGCGGTGTCATGACCGCGATGATGCAGGTGTTATCCGAAATACACAAGATAATGCTCCAAGACGCGTGCACGAAGGACGTATTCAGGGAAATGGACGGTTTCCTCGTCCTTATGAGTGTGCTGTCCACCATTCACCCGACATTCTCCAAGGAGACGCGGGAGGAGGCCGCTGGCTCGGAGCTGCTGGAAGCGACGCGTCTCGTCTTTGTGATTCTCTCGGAGGCCCTGCACAAGCACAACGAGAATGCTGTATACTTCAGGGTACGTGCCTGTCGCGTAGGATGCGCCGCGGCCGCCATTTCGGACAACACGTCGCTGTATGCATGCTGCCTATAGGCCTTACGCAGCATATAGCGAGGTGTTGCTCGAATGTGCGCCTTACTGCAACTATAGAATTCGCTAACAAGCATTCAAGGCTGCAGTCGGACTGGAGTCCTTCGCCCTGGCAACACTCGCTCTCGTGTCTGATCCTCGGACCATCAAGCAAACTGTTAGCTTCCTCACCTGCCTCGCTCTGCACAACTTTGCTTGGAACCGCTTCTTCTTGCACATAACTGGAGCCGACTATGCAGCCGTGGACCGCAAGTTCTCAGAGCTCTCCTCCCAGCTGGGATTGATTCATGTGCCCGAAGCCCTACGCGTACTGTACGACGCAGTCACGCGACCCTCGCAAGACAACGCGCTGCTACGCTACATGGGGATCAAACTGCTGGAGCGGCTGGCTTTGCACAAGCACAGGAACCAATGCGTCCTGAGCAGTCTTGGTCTCGAGAGGACGCTATTCACAAGGCTTTGTTCTCCGGCGGTGCTTCCCAAAAACGAGCGGCAAGTTGTACAGAAGCTCCTGAGGCGACTGTTAGACCACAACGTGCGGACGGAGGACGCGAGGCTCATGTTCCAGCGCGCTATACGCAAGAACGACACACTGGACCCGGATGTTTTGGAGGTCCTGCGCGCGGGCATGAAGGTGAAGTGGCCGGAACACTTCTCCTTTGAGTCCCCAGCCGCGGTGCGGGTCATCAAGGGTGGCTCGCGGGCACTGCCGTCCACTGGATTCACGTTCATGGTAAGCGCCTCGGGATATCCCTCAGTGCTCATAGTGACATATACTACATAGGTTTGGCTTTGGATAGAACAAGTTCCCCGGGACAAGGAGCACAACATATTCTCAATCTCATCCGGCGACCGCACCCTCTTCTCACTGAAGCTGTGCCCTGACGGTTCGCTCAACTGCGAGAGCACCGGGAACAAGGAGCCTGCGGTCCTGAAGGCACATCTTGCGAAGGGCCGTTGGACACACGTTACACTGGTGCACTACCCTCACCGCAACTCCAAACCAACAATCCGTACGCACTGATTTTCGCTATGAGGCGCTCCCACCTGATACGAGAGACTATTTCTAGGCCTCTTTATCGATGGCTCCCTAGCGGATTCCGTGAACTGGCTGTACCCCCGAGGTGACAACAACGGCACCGACCACCCCTACACGATAGGAGACAACTCCGCGGGCGCGTGCCTCAACTGGTGTCTCGCCTCTGCCTATCTCTTCTCCGTACCCCTTTGTGAGTGCGAAGTGGTCAGTACACTCCGGTCGCGACGCTGATGTTTATTGACGCCTATGCAGCGGACGAGCTACCGCGCTTCATCCATGACCTTGGCCCGCGCTACGTCGCACGCTTTCAAGCCGCGGACCTCATCCGCTTCCTGACGTACGAAGCTGCCACGGCGCTAAGCATCCATCTATATGGGCGCGCAGAGCAGCAGCGCGGGTCGGCGTCGGACGTGAAGAACTTGATTTACTCGTTCAAGAACGGCGTGGGTATCAGCGAGTCCAGCATCGTGTTCGCTGTGGCGCCTGCGACGACTAGGTTCGAGGACACAAACACGGGCGACGTGAACGATGCTGCGATGGATGGTGACGTCTTCATTGCGCGATGTAACGGCTTGGACCTCGCCATGTGGGAAATCGGAGGCGCAGCTGTGTCGTTGCGATTGGTGCAACTCGCCAACGTAGGTCGTCCTCCTTTCGACTTCGTGCACCCGTTTACCGTTTCTCAGAATCCACACGAGGTGTCTCGTGCACTTGGTGTCCTGACCGACGGCCTGCGAAACGGTTGGCAGAACTCCGAAGACATGGAACGATTGCGTAAGTGGAGCCTGTCGCTCACGGCGGTTTGATACTCATTATGGACGTAGGTGGTTACGATATCCTGGCTGACATCTTGCGCAAGAAGTGTCAGTTGATCAACATGACCGGCTTCGAAACGCTCTTTGAATTCCTGGGCATGAACTTCAAGTCCCCCGAGTGAGTCTTTCATCAAGCATGCCCTCTAAGTACCCTCTGAACATCCCATAGCCATTCAACTATCGTCAACACCGTCGCATACCGCGCAATTGCCCTTGATTTCCAGTTGTGGTCCTGCACCCGGCGCGAGATCCAGCTCGTGTACCTAGAGCACTTCGTGACCCTCCTGGATACTAGCAGGTACAAGCGGTTCAACAGCAAACAGCGCATGTCAAAGATGGGCGTCGTCCGGAAGCTGCTCTTCGTGCTGCAGACGGACTGGTATGCCCAGGACATGTTGCCGTTCTTGCTGGACACGCTTCGTGTTGTCGCAGAGGCCAACTTCTCCATTGACGAAGCCATCAGGCCTATCGTATCTTACCTGGCCGCTAACTTGCATGACAGTACGTACTCTGCATATTCTGTTCGTCACGACCACGCTCATATGTTTGCAGCGAGCGTCGCCAATGGCAATAGCTCGCCCCGCTCGATGATGTCGCGGATCGACCACCAGCATGCACAGTACAAGGCCGAGCAAGTATTCAAGATGCTCGTGTCCATCCTCGACAACCCAGTCATGTTCAACAAGTTCACCGCCGCGCTGCCGCTTACCCGTATCTGCCTCCTGCTCCTCGGGGACCGCCCGACGTCGACCTCCGCGACGCTGGTCCTCCGGCTAATCTCGGGCGCGCTCGGTATGTCGACGTCATTCAACAGAAAGTTCGAGCTTGTCAGCGGATGGAACATCTTGAAGCTTGTTCTGCCATACGGGTGGGATGCACAGGTGCAGGACGCGGCGTTCGACGTCCTGCTGGGTCGTAGCCGGGATAAGAGGGAGATTGTACCTGCAGTCGTCTGCCCGTATATAGTCCCAGCAATCTTCTCTAGTCTGAAGATGGCATTGGACTCCAGCCGCGTCTCTGAGGATCCCCAGGGTACGCGTTACCCCTCTACGTCCCGCTAGGCACCCGTCTAACTAACTCACGCCCAAATCAGTCCGCACCGCAGCCACGTCGATCGTTGAACATCTGTTGGAAGCGCTTATTGAGACGCATTCCTCTAGCCCGACGTTCCGCGAAGTATTCAGGTCACACGCGGTCACCCAAGCTTTCATCGACGCGTACAAGATGTTTGCGACGTCTGTCGCGCACGCGGCTGAGATCGACCAGGGCACCGTTCGCGTCCTCGAGAAGTTGTCGCACCTCGGCTTGAGCATCGCTCTCGACAATGCGGTTGCTGTCACGCAGAAGCAGGAGGTGGGCTTGTATGTATATGACCCGGGGGTGGATTCTCACGCTGCTGCAGATCATGGACGTGCTCCAGTCTGCAGAATCGGTCCTTAACCCCAGGGCATCGCAGGAGACAAGCATCGACGCGGGTACGGTTGTGGGAACGAAGGCACGGCGACGGCGGATGGCATCAGTCCGGTTGAGTATGCAGCTCGGGGAGAGTGCCGTCAAGCGGTCTGTCATTCGTATCCGCGAGTGGCGCCAGTCTGTCATTACGACCGAGAAGAAGAGACTGCGCAAGACTGTGCTAGATCTGTGGGTCTATCTAAGGAAGATATTCTGGTTATTGACACCATGCTGACACCTGATACAGACGCGAGCATCACAGACAAGTGGCCTCGTTGACAGAATGGTCAACTGTGCTGACAACGGAACGCGGTCTATGGGCACCATCCGATGTCGTTCCCCACTGGCGTCTCGACGAGACGGAGGGGCCTTACAGAGTCAGGTCAGCACATAACGCTGCAGAAAGTAGTATATCCATTCTAACGTCCTACAGGAAGAGACTAGAGCACGATGATGACAAGCTTCCGAGCTCCAAGGTCGATCCTAATCAGGGAATTGGTGACGTGCAGGATCTGGATGTCGACACACGTTCTATCATGCAGATCGAAGTGCCGCCCTGGTCGGAATCGTATGAACTGTCATCCACAGACGGGGACGGTGCGCTATTTCTGACACGGACGGCTGTCGAGACGCTTATATATCTGCAGACCAACTCGGGGAGGAAATAGTCGACGACAAGCATCGTCGCGTGAGGCATGAGCTTGAACCGGGCGACGTCATCGAAGCTGTGAAGACGGTTGCCCGAATATCCGGAGTGGATTCGTCGCGTATGTGTTGCTGGTGGACAGAAAGTGTTGAAGCTGACATTACTTCAGCTGGACTGCTGATCTTTGGGAAGTCGCACCTCTACCTGCTTGACGGACTGGTCGAGAACAACGATGGAGAAGTCATCGACGCCCATGATGCTCCGCGGTCCCTTTTCTTCGTCCCTGGCAGCATCATTGATCTTGACAAGCATCAACAAGCTCAGCGATGGTAAGGGTTGTTGCTTGTGCTCCGTAACCATACTCTCATACAATATGGAATAGGCCGCACGATCAGATCATGAGCTTCAGTGACCGTACATTCCTGTTCCGAGACGTCGCGTAAGTGCCGTTCTCGCCGTCGCAGAGAACGCGCGCTGTTATTAATCCATACATTCGCAGACTCGAGATCTACTTCCGCGACAGCAGGTCTCTCTTGGTCGTGTTCATCGATCGCAAGCAGCGGCAAGCGATCACTGGACGACTGTCGCACATCATCGGTCGGGTTGGTCCAGATCCGTCGACACCAGGCGCCATGAAATCGCCTTTTGTGGGTCGCTTAAGCTCAAAGTTGTCGGCTGCGTTCAGTGCCAAAATGTTGGCAGGATTCAGCCAGGATGAGCTATCGATCGCACAGAGGAAATGGCAATCGCGAGAGATCTCGAATGTGAGTTGTGTCCCAATGTTCGATGGCCTCGGTTTGACCTTTGTGCAGTTCACCTACCTCAGCATACTGAACCAAGTATCGGGGCGGACACCAAGCGACGCCACACAGTACCCTGTATTCCGTGAGTGAGACTGACTGCCAACTGCCAGCTGCCTTCAATGACTGACAATCTGTAGCTTGGGTCTTGAGCGACTATACTTCACCTGTCCTCGACTTGTCTTCCCCAGAGACGTTCCGAGAGTAAGTTAAAACTCTCTACCACGAAGCTAACTTCTCACGGGATTACCAGCTTGACATTGCCGATGGGGGCCCTCACTGCTGCTCGCCGAGAAGCTGCTCAATCGCGCTATGAGAGTTTGATGAGCGTCGAGGAGAAGCCGTTCCATTACGGGACACATTTCAGCTCTTCAATGATCGTCTGCCACTTCCTGATACGTCTGGAACCATTCACACACATGTTCAAGACCTTGCAGGTGATCTCGATATTAACTTCCTCTGTCTGCAACTTTCCTGACAACGGTTCTCTGGCTTAGGGAGGCGACTGGGACTTGCCTGATCGTTTGTTCATGTGAGTTGCATACTAGTCATCAAAGCCAGACGTCTCATATAGAATCTGACAGAGACATGAAGCGAGCCTACACTTCCGCTTCCCAGGACATCCGTGGCGATGTCCGTGAACTGATCCCGGAGTTCTACTCTTGTCCCGAGTACGCCCAAAATATCCCCAAATGAAGCACTTCTGACGCTCGACTTCTCAGGTTCCTCGAGAACACCGACAATCTCGACTTCGGTGTCCAGCAGAACACTGGGGAGAAGATCCACGACGTGAAATTGCCCCCTTGGGCGAAGCAGGATCCGCTTCTATTCATCGTCATGAATCGCAAGGTACAACCTGCGCACATATCGAAACCATCGTTCCTCTAACATCCATAATAGGCGCTTGAGAGCGACTACGTCAGCGAGCATCTACCACAGTGGATTGACCTCATTTGGGGCTACAAGCAAGCTGATCCAGATGCATTCAATGTCTTCCATCCGCTAAGCTACGAGGGGGCGATCGGTACGTTGGCTTATTGTGATATATAATTGACAAGTGCTCACTGTACTTCACACTAGACCTCGACGCTATCACCGATGACCTTGAGCGGGAAGCCACAGTGGGCATCATTCACAACTGTAGGTCATTCCCACTTGCGCGTTGGAGGTCGCTCAAACTTATCTCTCATCAAGTCGGCCAAACACCTCGCAAGATCTTTGCAACTCCACACCCACCTCGCAATATGCACGGGAATTCGGCACTCCCTCTGGGTCTCATATATGGAGTTGCGGAAGACTATCACCTCTTGACTCAGAGCTCACGACCGCTGAAAGGTGCGCCTGCTGTACAGGCGATATCATTTCCGGTCGAAACTGAACTTTTCACCCAGAACTAGGACAGGATCAGCCTGTTTGCGACCTTGTGCTTGACCTTATAGGTCAACAAGTAGTGCCTTGTCCGGATGGCATGCGATGTGTCCCCTCTCGCCCTCATGAGACGGTGATGTGGGACAGCAGTCCTGCCTCTGCCGGAGCCCTGCGCGTCGTCGTAGATCGAAAGGTAGGTTCTACCAATGCTCCCCTAGAAAGGATTCCAACAACGGTTCCGACAGGTCTCACAAGTCGTCGAATCGGCATTCTGCTCTTGCGCGACATTCACTGACGCCGACACCCTTGTCACCGGCTCGACGGACAACATGGTCCGCCTATGGCACGTGCTGAGGAACGGCCAGAACCGCGACCAGCCGGTGACCTTGCAGTTGACGCACCAGATGCGCGGCCATACTGCGCGTGTTTCCGCCGTAACAGCGTCGCGAGCGTGGTCGTTGATCGTGAGCGGGTCGAAAGATGGAAGCGCTGCACTGTGGGATCTCAACCGCGGCGTCTACACACGCTCGATCTGGCACGGTGCTGGTGAGGCATTCGAGGTCCATCTTGTTGCAATCAACGAGAGCACCGTACGTTCTCTCGCGCCCTGCTTCATGCCCTGGAGATGACATTAATTTTCAGGGCTACATTGCAACCTGCTCACGACAACGATTGTGGTTGCACACTATCAACGCCCGGCCTGTCGCCAGTCTCGATCTTACCGATCTCGCTCCTTCACCACTATACCCGCCTATCACCTCTCTTGCTTTCCTTGAACGAGACTACGCACAGACGGATCTCATCGCCACTGCCGGGCCAGACGGCACTATCACCCTCAGGACCTGGAACACGGACTCTACGCCCGAAGGAGAAAAGGCGCGGTGGGAATTCGCGACGCTCAAAACTTTGAAGGTGAAGGCCGAGGGACGCTACAGAAGCTCCGCGCCATGTGTCACCGCCTTGAGATTTGTTGGGTGAGAGCGTACAGTCTTGTCGAGCCTCCACATATTAGCTAACATGTCTGACAGGGAGTCTCTATATCACGGAGAAGACACAGGAAAAATCTTTGGATGGGAGCTGCCAGACTAGATGGCCTCCCTGGCTGGTCCCTATCGACGCTTTCGGTTGCAATGTGGTATCATGTACTCTAGGATCTCGCTATATCTATACCCTGATATTGTACTCTCATTTGAACACTCCCGTCGTGCCAGGTGATTTGGGCAACACGACTGGTAGGTCAGGGGTTGCTTAGTGTCCGGCTCCGGCAACCAAGCAACAGGAACCAGGTACGTCTTCATTTTCGAGTCCTTGGAAATATGCTCACCCTGACAGTATTACAATTTGCAGGCAACTTATCACAGCACGAACGTGCCGCACCCATAATGAAAGTCTTGGGATGCCACAGTTCTCGCCCAACGTCCTTCGACACGGTCATCTGCACTGTAGGTTGTCGAGAATATTGTGCCGACGATCGGCGCCCGGACCGGCTCTCACTGTCCGGCTATTCCAGCAAGATACACATGTGCATCTTGGAGGCGTCCCGGACAGTGCGCTGCTTCGTAGCGGCGTGGTACGGGCCGTGCCTGAACGTGCTGGACGCGAATCAGAACGACGAACGTGCATGGCCCGCAGAAACTTCAAGCGAAGCCACAGACCCGGCCGCGCCCTTGTTGACTCTCTTATAAGGTAACAAGCGTCGTGTCGCTCCCCGTCGGGTCACGATGGCAGCGCTGACGGTCAACCTTGTTCTCGCCACTTTGGTAGCCGTGTGCTACGGGCGCTTCGATCCCCTCCAGCACTCCGGCCCTGCATCGCCCTACTTTGACGCCCCCTCGCAGTTCGGCATCGACTCGTCGACGCCTTCGCAATGCGTCGTGGATAGCGCGGCGTATATCGTGCGGCATGGCTCGTGAGTATCATCAATGTTGATTATCGCTGGCGCCCCGCTGCACCCGCTGACCTTTGCATGACACCTAGACGCTACCCAGAGCCCGGGTCATTCGCCGGCTGGCAGGCGCTGTTCGCGAAGCTGCAGAATGCGACGTACACCGCGCACGGCCCTCTGGCGTTCCTCCCCTCCTGGGTGGTGCCAGTGGACGACGCACCGCACCAGCCGCTCTACCTGACGTCTACGGGCGCTGGGGAGGCGTTCAAGCTGGGGGTGGACCTCAGGAAGCGCTACCGCTTTACGCCCGGCGGCGATAATTTCACTGTCTGGTGAGTGCTCTAGCGCCGTAGCGGCGCGTCTGGCGCTGTAGCGGAAATGAGCTCACACCTCACATATCGCAGGGCGGCTGGGCAGCAGCGTGTGGTGGACACGTCCGCCTATTTCCTGCAGGGTTATCTCTCACAGGGGAACTACCTGGCGGCGCCGCCCGAGAACCGGGGCATCGTCGTGGCCATGCCGGATTCAGTGAACTACACGTTCGCGGACTCCCTGACGCCGTCGAACGGCTGCCCGGCGTACAAGGGCGGCGACACCTCCGCTAAGGCGACGACGTTCCGCGCTACGTACCAGGGCAAGATCGCTGCCCGGCTCAACCGTTATCTCGACGGCCTCGCGCTCAATGCGAGCGACGTCGGGACCATGCAGGACCTGTGCGGCTTCCAGGCAGAGGTCAGCGGCGACACTCGCTTCTGCGATATCTTTGAAGGTACAGAGATCTGGCATCTGTCTGCTGTCTCGCGGCTGGATCTAACACCATGCCACCCCCAGAGGAGGAATGGAATGACTACGAGTACGCGCATGATCTCAACTATTACTACGGGTACGTCGGACGCGGCACAATGTTTAGCGGAACAAACTCAAGCATCGCGTTCCCTTCCTCCTCTGTGACAGATCCGGCCCCGGAAACCCTTACTCGGCTACGGTGGGCTTCCCTTGGCTGCAAGCGGTTACTGGGCTGCTTGCATCTGCGCCCAACGCGAGCGCGGGCGGAAACGCCACCTTCGTACCCCCGGCGCTGGTCATGAGCTTCACGGTAATCTTTCATGCGAACGCTTCCCCTTCCACCCGCAGCTCACGCTCGTTCTTCGTTTTCTAGCACGACAACAACCTGCCCCCGGTGGTCGCGGCGTTGGGCATCTGGAACACGTCCGACGCGCGCGGCGTCTACCCGCTCTCCCCATCGCGCGCCGACGCGCGCCGCACGTTCCGCTCCTCGTATCTCGTCTCGTTCCTCGGCCACGTCGCGCTCGAGCGCCTCTCGTGCGACGCGCACGCGCCGTCGTCCGCCGTACGGCACACCGCCGGGCAGGTCGTCGCAGCCGCCGGCACGAGCGCCGGCGCACAGAAATACGTGCGGATAAGGGTGAGCAGCTCCTTCCGTGTTTCCATGCAGAGGCTCATGTGAACCTGCCCTTCGCGTTTCGGCTGGACAGATCAACGATGCGGTGGTGCCCGTGCCGGGCTGTGCGTCCGGCCCTGGGTCGTCGTGCCCGATGGAGGGCTTCGTGAAGCATGTGCAGGCGCGGGGCGCCGTCGCGGGAGACTTTGTCGAGCGCTGCGGGCTGCAGGGCGTGGCGAACGCGACAGGCACGCTGGACATCTTCACGAAGGTGCCGTCGGCGGACGCGGAGACGTTTACGCTCCTGGCGCCCCAGGCGAACGCGCTCGTGCCGGTCGGGTTGTAATTGCATTCAAAGTGTGCACTCGCGGACTCCCGCTGCTGTGTATAATTGTCATACTAGCGTAGTGTCTATTCAATATGACGTGCATACCTCATGACTGCCTGTACGCTTCCCTGGGATTATTGCCCCCGGCTGAGGTGCGGTGATGCACGCCTGCTGCCGCGCCCTGCGGTGAGGTTCGTCTGCCGTCGCGCGCCGTCGGTATCTTCACTCTGCCTTCACCGCATCTTACAAACTCCGGCGGTGTATTGGGTGAAGTCGTTTGTTAAAGTCTTTATCTGGGCGATAAGTAACGCAATGGCGCGTTATAAGGAGTTGTTATCAGATGGCGATCTCCGCGCGATTGGCTACGGAGGATCGTAACGCTCACTTACTTAGCCTCAGCGCGCCCAATCCGTCCTCATCTCCTCCTAGTCTCTCTCCGCCACCGCTCTCGCGTTCTACCCCCTCTCCGACTCTCTGCAATGTCCTGGCAAGGTGAGGCACAGGCTTCCAATCATTGATCTGAACGCGTTCTCATCTGTACTGCGTCCGGTCGCGCCACTTGCACAGCGTACGTCGACACCAACCTCATCGGAACGGGCAAGATCCAGAAGGCCGCCATCATCGGTCTCGCGGGGGGTGTTTGGGCTTCGTCTCCGGGCTACACTGTACGCACGATGCACTTCACAAGTCAGCTCAACAAGGCTGACCCCGCGCGCGCGTGCCGAACAGCTCTCCGCAGAGGAGCAGAAGGCCATCGTGACCGGGTTCGAGAACCCGTCCTCGCTGCAGGCCAGCGGCGTCCGCCTCGCAGGGCAGAAGTTCTTCACCCTCCAGGCGAACGACCGCAGTATTTACGGCAAGAAGGCGGTGCGTGCCCATTCCTGTTTGCGCATCCGGTGTTCTCGATCCTAATCACGCACGCTCAAACAGGCCGATGGGTGCATAATCGTGAAGACGAAGCAGGCCGTGCTCGTCGCCGAGTACACCGCACCGAACCAGGCGCCTGAAGCGACGCCCGTCGTGGAGAACCTGGCCGATTACCTCATCGGCGTCGGCTACTGATCGCCTGCATGGCGTGGCGTGCGTGGTGGACGGTGCTGGTCGTGGCTGCTTTCCTGGATGAAGATTTGACATCAAACTGTACACAATTCGCACAACCTCGCTTTGACAATGGCACCTATGTATTTTTGCTGCATCGTCCTTGTGTTCAATGCCTACAGGCACTTTAAGGCGCGTATGATGCGCGCGTTTGTCAGGATCGTGCATTATGGGGGTTGCCTGTTTCCCTTCAACAATGCACGAACGTCCATCGGGACTACGTGGTCAGTCCCTCAATTCATACCGATGGCGGTATTTCCTATCTGCCGCTCCTTCTTTCATATTCAGGTATCAGGCCTCCAAATGGGGCACAACGATTCCCTCAGGGCTTATGATGCCCGCAACATTGCCCGCGGATCATGCTTGATGCTTGCAATGGTTCAAGCGAGATGCAGGCTGCCCTCCGAAATCCGCAAAGTAATATTCCCCGCGGACGTCGGGACCTGCGTTTATAGTTGTCCGGTGGGCCAAGTTGTCGTTGGGCGCTCGATCATGAGGGCAGCTGGACCCACAATGCAGTGTAAGCGATCTCAGCTCAGCTCGTCCCATCCCGCCATCATCCAATGTTTTTCTGACACAGGCCTTTCGTCCTCCGCCCCTCAGGCCGAGCATATGTCCTGGCCAATCGAGCTCTGCCGACGCCCTCGACGTGCACTCGTATCTTGCCGTTGATGCCGCGTCTCAATCCGGATCATAGCTTACAAACATCTCAACGGTGGACGCACTTATCGCCATCTGCAACAGCTACGAAGAGGTAAGTCGTGTGCTGCGTACTAACGATGGCAGTTGCTCTTCCCAATGTCTCCAAGTAGGGGTGAGTGAGCCCTCCATCCTCTCATTAGTACCGATTCAGGGTGCCACTGGCAGTGGTTGACAGCGCACCCGGCGGTTCCCCGCCGGGTTCCTTGACACTGGAGGGCGCGATTTCTCCCCGCAGCTTCTCAAAGCACGTCGGCCGTATCTCCGCCTTCCCTCGCAGCGTTCCAAATAGTCATGCCTCATATTTTTTCGCGCGCCGCAAACGCCTGGGGCCCCCTGCTGTCGGTGCTATGCCTTCGACCGCCGAGACGCGCAAGACCCTTGCTTCTCCACGGAGCTTGGTACAGACGTAACATGAGAAAATACTGCCCGAGGCACCCCGGAGCGAACTTCTGTGACAATTAATGACGCTGGTTTCACACCGCTAGTAAGTCCACAATGCCTCACAACGCTCGTCAGATGGGCGGGGGCCGCTCTCCCGCCCATCTGGCCTGAGTCCTCTTTGACGTGGCTGCACCCACCGCCCTGCAACCCCAATCCGCAATGGCGTAAATTGTGGTTGCAGAACGCCGTGCGGGACGTCATGCTCGTCGCATACGAACGTACACACCGTCCACGGGGTGCGCGGCTGAAGCGACGAAGACGGCCTGGCAACGAGCCTAGCCTTCCCCCCGGTTCCTGGTGCCCTCGAATAATCCAGGGCCCCCAATTTCGTGCGGCCACGCAGGTGCGCGATAGCACACCCTGCTGCGCCCACTGTCAAACCACACAGAGGCGCGTGGCCGGTGCGTCTGCACGCAAGGTGCGCCTGGAGCAGTGCAAGACCCGTCCCTGCAGTCGGCTGACGAGCGTGCTCAGCGAGCGACGCGGACGCCCCCCAGGTCAGCTGGAGGCGATAAGAAGACAGACACGACGCTCGGAGCGCCGGAAGGACATCTGCGTGCGCGTTCCGGGCGTGCAATACGGAATTCAACACGTCAATCTGTGATCCGGGCTGCATCCCGGCGTCCTAGGGCCCTACCCTCGGAGATGGCCTCTCTCGCCTTGCGCGACACCGCATCTGAATTTGTGGTCCGCGCCTGAGCGGGGAGGCCCCGCTTGGCCAGTCCACTTTGTTTCTGGCGCGCGCCCCCGCCCACACAGGATGGCGCCTCGTTATGGCATACGCCTCTGCGCCGTCTGTCGACACCACCACCTGCCGACGGTCTTCCAAGCATGGCCTGAACAGGCGTAGAAGGTTCAGAGCCCCCCGCGGTCCTCCAGACGCCTCCGCACCACAGGACGAATATAAAATCACCGCGAGGGGCAAGGAGGAAGGGCAGACTCGAGCAGTCACACCCAACCCACCCCTCCATCGACATGTTGCAGCTCACCTACAACGCCTGCGTGGCCCTCCGTGACGCCAACGACGGGGACATCCTCGTCTCGGGCCCGGTGGTGCGCACCCTCAGCGTCGAGAAGCTCGCCGTCCCGGACGCCGCGGGCTTCAGCCACATCGCGCTCTTCTGGGACGGCTACGTCCCTGCGCACGTCGTCCTCCACTCCTCGGTGGCCTACCTCATCGGCGACGCCGAAGGGCAGGTGCACCCCGGCGCCGTCGTCAAGCTCCGCCACACGGAGAGGATCCAGCACGAGATTTGGTACGCGCACCCGCTACTTCATGCCGCAACCCGCAGTGCATGAGCTCACTCCGCCTCTCGCGTCCTAGCACCGTCCTCGTCCACAACCTCGAGGTCGTGTACTCCGAGGACCCGAGCTCCTTCGACCACATGTCGCTCATGGCCTCCGGTCAGTGTTCCGCTTGCTCCGTACGACGTTCTCCAGGGCACTGACCGCACCCTCAATTCCATATCTAGGCGACAACGAGGTGTTCGTGATGAGGGTCCAGCTGGAGAGCATGGAGCGCCGCTACCGCCAGCTCGCGCACACCCTCGAGGAGGTTGTGCGCGCCATCAAGATCCACCACAAGGGGGGCATTGTCTCGGCGGTGATCTCTGCGCTTATCAAGCTCCAGGAAGAGGCTGAACTTGCCGCTGCTGGCGGACAGCCGACCCAGTGAAGAGCGGGGACGTATTTCCAGAAGGAGCAGCCCGGGGAGATATCGACGGAGGCCCAAGCGGGAAGTAGGATAGCGGTGGGGGGCGGATGCGGGGAGGGGGGTCCAAGGTAGCCGAGGGAGTCTCTAGATCCGATGTTTGCATTGTATGATTTTCTTGAAACCCGACACAATTCGCGACCCTGTGCTTGCATGTGCGTCTGCCTGACTCACGGCGCCTGCCTGATCCACATCGCGCTCCCGCGAGAGCCTCAGAGCGCAGATCGATCCTGCGACGGTTTACGGCAGCGGTAACGCCAACAAACGCGGTAACGTTAACAAACGCGCCCTCGACCAAATAGCGGTGCGACGCCAAGTCCGACGACACGGACTTGCTCGCCAGGGACGTCGGCACACGCAGGGGATAACCAGGGTATCAAGTTTCGCGTTTCAAAGATCCGAGGCCGGCCATTATACATCATACGCTACAGTACAGACACAGCGCGATAAATACCAGCGTAACTTAAAACAGTAGAACGCCCACAAATCCTCAAACAACGCACGGGCGAGGCGCCCGAGAACGACTGGCACAAGGGCTAGCACAGGACACAACACGCACGGATGCGCCACACAACCGCAAGAGCACGCGGAAGTGCCTCAGCCAACGTCTTTTGTGGTTAAGATGCTCCGCGGGTGGACCGCATCCAACACGAGTTCAGGGCGGCAGAAGCCGCTCCTTCTCTGTCACGGTTCTGATCCATATCTCCCCTGGCCGGCTGTAGTCCGCGTCAGCGCGCTCGTCCATTGACACCCGAGCTCCCCGCCCGCGACGACGCCGCCCGGTCGCGGGCGGGCGTAAGCGGACTCACGCACCTTTTCTCCCTCAAAATCCTGAATACACTGCGCTGCGCTTCCGCACGCGCAGCACGTTCTGGGCTGAACGAGGCACCAACCGCACGGGGAGGGAAGGCGCCCCCGCAGCGCGCTTGCAGGTCCGCAAGGCCCTCGTTCGTGCCCTCTGCTTCGACGACGACGGTGCCGAACCAGCCCGAGTCAACGAGCCACGCTCCACCTGGGGCTGGACCGGGCCCGACGTCGCGCGGGACGACGAGCCGAAGCTGTTTCCCGCCTGCAGGCGGACGAATGGTGAACGAGGAGCGGTGCACCCAGCGGACAACCATGTGGTGGCCGCCTTGTGGTCTGTTCGATATATGAGGCTATGTAATGTATCACGAGAAGGGGACAGGACGCACGTCTCGGCCTTCATACGGTCCTGGAGGAGCTGCAGGTTCGCCGCGACCTCCTCGCCCCACGGCGTGATATCGATGTGGCAAACTGGGTTGCCATTTCCCATCGTGCGCACGACACGATGGAAGTACGACGGCGGGAACGCGAGCGTCGGCAGGTATCGCGGCAGGTCGCCCGCGCGCGAGTACGTGTAGTCGAGATCCTGCCAGATCCGGTAAGTACGATGTGTAGCGGACGCGCTCAGGCGCGGAGCGCGCACGGCGCTCCGCCTAGACGCGCGTCGGGGACGGAAGAGCTGACACGCACGATAAGATAGCCTCCATCCCAGACCAGCCGGCCTAGGTTCCCTTCGTCGCCAACTGCGGTGTCCCAGACGACGTCACCTGGACGCAGGAGGTGCACGACCCCTGCGCGCTTTAGCTCCTTCTCGCATTCGACAACGCTCGAGTCTGACAACCAGTCCCCGTCGGGAGAAGGGACGAAGACCTGCAGGAGAGGGGCACGTCGGAGACGGAATAGAGGCGAATGAAATCCATTTCCGTTCCCTACGCCATGCCCGTTGATCGACTGCGCTGTAGAGAATTGACCTGGTTGCGAGGGCGAACGTGCGTGTCCATAAGAATGGCTCCAAGACGACGTGGGAGACGGTGCTCGGCTGGAGCTCCGCGAGAAGCTCCTCTTGCCAGCCGGCACGTTATTCACAGAAGTGGTGGACTTTACGGATGGTAGACCCCTGCGGCTCTGCGGGCTTGCCGGCGAAGCAGCAGCAGATGCATGAACGCGCGCCTCCGCCTCAGCTTGGGCGCGAAGACGCAGGACAACGCGTGTGTACGACCGGCAGGCAACCTGCAGCGAAGCCACTAAAGCGCGCAGTCTGCGATTTCGCTCCCGATTTTCGGCATGGAGGTACGTCTCGGCATGGCGTGCGAACATATGCGGGGGCAGCGATACCCCGTACATGTACATGTTGAGGTCCTACAGAACAAATGCACGGGTAAGTTACAATGATGGCGACATAGTGCGCATACAAGGCGCACCGTGAGAGTCAGCAAGAGCGGCTCGGGCTCATCGTACGCCCATCGCACGTAGCCGACAGTACGCAGGAACCGCTCGAGCACTAGCTCACTCAAATCGCGGTCGTCTTGCAACCGTGTCCGAATGGCTTTGCTCGTGCTCGACATCGCGAGCCAGTCGCCGAAGGAGATGTACCCGAGCAGCTGTGCAAGTAGGGCAGGCTCTACGACGTGCCGCTCGAGCGGGTAGAATGTTGGCTCCTTCGGTTCCTTGGGCTCGGCGGCAGCGTCGGCGTCTTCAGCAGCACCGTCAGGGGCGGTGTCAGGGACAGCGTCAGGGGCGGGTGCGACGCTCTCGATGCCTTCAGGACGAGACTTCTCCAGTGCCTTGCCACGGCGTCGTGATCGAGCATGAGCATATCCTTCTGGAGAAACAGGCCTATGAGGAGGGGACTGAGGTAAGGGGCTCTTCGTCTGAGGTGGACTGAGCGCTGGTGCAGGGTCCTCAGAGGGTTCGGTGCCGGAGGCAGGTGGAATGGGATCATGATGATTATGATGAGCTCTTGATCTTGTATCCTTCACCTCTTCATGGGAAGCCCCGTTCTGCACCGGAAGCGACCTGGTCTGTGGAGGCGGGCTGCTCACCGGTACAGATGACTCATGTCTCCTCTTCGCAGCTGAAACAGGCGCACTCGAGCTGCTAGGTACGAATCCCTTCGTGGCGCTCAGCTTCTCCATCTGCCGCTCGGTGAGCATCTTGACGGGACGACGGGGGACAGGAGACTCGGACGAGATGACCCGCGGCGGTGGTTGGGGTGGGCGTATTGACTCTGCGCTCCGGCGCTCGGGCAGCGGCTTCTCGCCGCGCAACTGAATGGGTGAACCGAGCGCAGCCGTGGCGGGCGCGGGCGCGGCAGAGGGCTGGGAGGGGTGCCGCGATGACACTGGTGCGCTGCGGTCCTGCGTGCGGGGCGGATCCTCAACGGGAGTGGGCGGCTTCGCCCCCAGCGTGCTCGGCTTCGCTTGCGCGTGCGGGTGCTGTAGCTGAGACTGCTGCAACTGGGACTGTGGAGCAGGCTGGGAAGCGTCCCCGGGGCGGGTAACACGCGAACGGGATTTGCTCAGCTTCCTCGCGCGTGGTCGCGGTTCCGGTTCAGTGGGGGTAGGGAGGCCGGCACTCAGAGAAGGTGGACTGTGCACATTCGGGGAAGAGCGCGTACCCGCTGTCTCCTTCTCCAGCTTCGCATGCGGGGAATCCACGACGGCCGGTGCATACGCGCCACTCCGATCCATCGCGGCCGACGACGTCTCCTGCATTCCGTGCCCGTGCCTCTCATGAGGCTCGAGGGACTTGGGCGACGTCGAGCGTGGGGTCGGGTAGCCGTTCACGAAGTGGCTCGACCCGTCGCTGCGGTCGGTCGGGACAGGTCGCTCCGGGGAGAGGTGCATACTCGAGTCTGGCTCAATTGTGGCGACGGCCATCCACGCCCTGGGGTCGATGATTTCCGCCTCGGCCTCTGCTGCAGCCATGGCGGCGAAGATGAGCGGGCGGCCTTGGACGGGGCCGCGCTGGGAGGGGGGGTAGTCGGAGCGGGGAGGAGACATCTGGCGGGGCATGTCTGGGGGCGCGGGGCTTGGCTTTTTGGGTTTAGACACAGCCCGTGAGGGAGGAGGGGGGCTGGTGGGCGAGCGTCTGCGTGTAACAGGGTAGCGGGTGTCCGACTCGGGGGGGAGCAGGGAGTGATCGAGATCGATGGTGCGGGGAATGTACTTGTGCAGCTTCTGCGAGCGCGAACTTTCTGTCACCGCCGCTGTCGCCTTTGGCGCTGGTGGTCGCTGCTGTGCCTGTGGTCCTCTCCGCGCCTGCTGTGGCGGCAGCTGCTGCTGCTGTCTCTGCTGTGGTAGTAGCTGCTGTTGTTGTTGCGGCCTCTGCGACTGGTGGGACGATGGCTGGAGGGGACTCGGGGAGGGTCGTGGGGGGATGTCGAAGGTGACAGCAATAGGCGACCTGTCTTTCTCGACGGGCTTTGACTCGTGCTGAACGGACGATGATGCGGGCTGCCTCACCGAGACGCGTTCCTCGCGGTAAGTGGCAGGAGGATCGGACGAGGAAGACTCGACGTCACCCGTGCGGCTTCCTGATGGCTCCGGGCTCGGCGGGTGCACGTCAATCACAGCGGCCGGGGCAGGCGGCGCAACTTCAATCGCCGCGGCCGGGATAGGCGGGATAGGGGGCGGGGCGGGCTCGGCACCTTCGGCGGCGAGGAGCGCGTCGAGCGAGAAGTTGAAGCCAGAGAGGTGGAGCGACTGCAGCTGCAGCAGCTCTACGGGGGCCGCTCGTCGATCACGGGGAGCGGCGCTGGAATGGACGTCGAGGGGGCCCTGCACAACACCGGCCATCGCGTCACCGTCAGCGATCGAACACCCCGGAAGCGAGCAAGACGCGCCGCACAGGGACCGACCACTCACCGAGGGGGCTTCGCTGCTCGAGTCGGTCGCCTGGGACGCTGGGGGGTCGCGGTCGCGGTCGGGGGCGGAGGCAGGGGTGCGCGCGCGGTCGGGCGGGGGTGACGGGGCGGACAAGGGAGGCTGAGGCGAGGGCGTCGGGGGCTGTAGGGACACACGCGGGTCAGCGACTGGGCCTGGCTAAATACAACGCCGCGCGAAAGGGGAGGGGTGTGCGAACGCGCTAAGAGGGGACGGAGATGGGAAAGAAGCTTAAATGGCGATCGCGCTCGGCCTCTTCTTCTGCTCCTCTTCGCGACGACGCGCCCACGTGACCGCCAGAAACGTGGGCTCCTCGAGCCTGCCGCGATATCTCCGTGCGCCGTGCATGCGCGGCGTTGGGGGCGCGTGGCCCGTCGTCGTGCGGAGGTGCGGGGAGGAACTTCAGAAGAAGGCTTGCCGCTGCCTCGCCTCGGACGGACCGTTGCAGGCGAGCGGGCCAACCTCCAGGCCCCTTTTAATTCCGCGCTCATTCAGACGATCACGAACGTCATTCGCCCCTCGGCCGCGCCCCGGCACCGCGGCCCCATTAAGCTACCACCGCCTCCGCAGACGTAATGCCCGACGCATACACCTATTTCTACCCGGCCCCATCGCGCGCACACCAACAACTAAAACTTTACTCACCTTGGCAGCATGTGCATGACTTGACCCTGTACTTGCGTTCGTGTCGGTATGGGCGGCGGGGATAAGATCTGGCAACCCGAACGCGGCGCGTAACGAATACTTGCGCCGCCGAGGAGGCGCACCCCCTGCTGCCACCGAGTGAGTCGACGGTTGCGGTTGTGATGTCAGACTGGACTCGGCGACCTTCGGCACGGCAGGAACGACTGTGACAGGAGCGACGACTTCATTCTCGGCCGGCTTCGGCCTCTGCGTCTCCGTCGACTTCGAAGACGGCTCCGGACGTGCGCGCAGGCCCGAAGTGACCGGAGCGGGGCGCGACGCGGGCGTCGTCGTCGCGAGCGTGTGCACCCGCGCGCGTTTCGGCGTCGAGAACTGGTCCTCGCCCCCGCTCTCGCGCACGACGACGACCGGCGCAGCGCGCAGAGGCGCGACCGCGGGAACCCCGGAGCCGGCGGGAGAAGGCGCAGGCACCGGCGGGAACGCGACAGGTGAGCTTGAGCTTGCTTGAAGCTGAGGCTCCGGAGACAGGGCCCGCGTTCGCGCTCGCGCTCGCGCCTGCGTCTGTTCGACAGCACCCGTCGTGCGCGTCTTCGACGTCTCGTTGGCTCGGGCCGACGATGACGGGGTCGACGGCTTCGATGAACTTGCGTTGGCGCCGTCCGAGTCTATGCGCGAAGTTTCGGGCGCTGGGTCCTTTGCTCCCTCGAGAACGTCGACGCGCTTGCGCGCTACCTTGCGCGCGGGCAGAAGGACGCGTTCGCCCGCGGGACGCACCTCGTCCGGTTTCTGTTTCTCGCCGCCGACGTCTCTGCTGGAACTAGAAGGCGGATCCGCGCTCTTCTCCACGCTCCTCTCCGCGAACTTCTCGTCATGTAGAAACGGACTGCTTGCCCCACCCCTCTTCTGCGTCACCTTGCGCGCGGGCAGCAGCACGCGCTTGCCTTCCACGCGCGTTCCGTGCCGCCCCGCTGCGCTCGCACTCGCGCTCCCTGCGGAGAGCGCAGTGCCGTCGCTGGGCATGCGGCGCACCTGCTGTTTGACCATGTCCTCAACGTCCTCTCCCTTCGACTTCTCGCTGTGGATATCCTCCCTCCTTCCCTCATCCTTGGCAGGCTGAGCCTTGGTCTCCTCCCTCTTCGCCGGAGTATTGGATCTTGCTTTCTCGCTGTCCCTTTTCCGCTCCCTCTCTTTCCGACTGTCGGAACTCCTCTGCTGCTGGACAGGCTGAGGAACCGGGACGGGCACCTGCACAGGCCTCTTGGACGCAAGCGCGAGCGGCCCGGAGACGAGCGGCTTGAGCGCGGGCCCGGACCCGTCATGGGCGCGGCGCGTGGTCGTAAAACGGGCGTACAGGGGCGTATCATGCGAGCCCCGCGACCTCTCCACGGTAGGGTGTGCGGCGGGAGGTGAGAGGGGTGCGGGTGCGGAGACCGCGGGCGTGCTGGTGGAGGCGGAGGCGGAGGGCGAGGAGACTGATATGGAGCGATTCCGGCGGAGGTGTTTCATGCAGCGTTAACAGTCGTGAGTGTTCTTTCGTCTGTGGTCGCGTCTACAAGAGTGGTGGGAGGGGGGTGCAAAGAGGTGCGTGAGGACGGGAAGCACGGCAGGACGCGGTTGGAAAGAAGCACGCACAGATGTCAGAGGTGTACAAATATGTGAGTAGGCGTGTCCGCGGCCGCGGCTGAGTCGTGCACACGATCGTTATGCAGCGCGTAGGGGTCGTACAGGGGATGTCGTCAGGTGCAGGCGAGGTATATGCATGCGCGCGCTCCAAGCGGGGATCTATGTACAGCGCGAGTTATGCTGCGCTGACGGTTGATACAGGGCCTATGAGGGTCCGGATATGCAGACGCCTAGCGCGAGCTGCGGGTGTTATGTGTCCCGAGATATGCCCAGATAAAGCACAATTTCCAGAGAGTTCGTGAGGAGGGAAAGCAGGTCCTGAGTTGGAGTGAGGTGACCCAGAGAAGGTTGAAAATCCACAAGAGGCGCGAGAAGACGGCGGACGCAGAGAAGATCGGTATACACAAGGCGAGGCAAAGAGGCCGTGCGAGATAGATAGGCTCGGCCGCGTGCTCTTGAGAGCGTATGAGAGCAGCCTGCAGGCAGGGGGAAGCAGGCACGGAGTACTGCAACGAGGCGGGGCAGGTGAGAGGAATTGGTCCAGCCCGCCCGCCCTGTTCGGCAGGTTGGCGCCCACGGGAACGGGAGGATTGGATAGGCGCCTATGCGGGCTCGGCAAGCTCCGCGACTCTGCTAAACTGTGCCACGATTCCGAGGGAGCTTTGGTTTTGACCTCGACGTCCAACTCCCTCGCGCGTCGTCTGGCTGGTCTTCGGCTTATGCACGTTGTTGCCAGAGTTGCCTAGTACTGTTGGCCTGGAGATCGCGCTCTTCCGCGCGCGCTGCGCGTATACAAAGGTGCGAACGTAATGTGAGCGCCAGGGACTTCGCGTACACGAGCAATCCCACAACTTTTCAACGCCGCGTCCATTCACTTTGATTCCCGCACGTCTCCGTATCCACACTACGAAATAACAGAAACTTTCGGCAAGGCAACACACAATATCGCAAACTATACCGTATCTTGCAATCTGGTAACACCAGGCTTAGGTCACTCGCAGGATCGCGCGCTAACCAGTAGGCGACCGTGCAAGCCATGGTCGATAATATGTGAACGTTATCCCCCATCGAAAGTACATTGGAGAACATGGGGATACACGGGGATATGGACAAATGCGGATCCTCGGTCCGCCTGATTACAATAATATCGGGCGTCCAGCTGTAACTGTAATTGCAGAAACGCTGGTGTGGCTGAACTCTTCTCACCAGGTCGACGACGTCGACATCCACGTCAAACCCGTCGAGCTCGGTGCTGCGCCCCCGAGTTACTAACCCTATCTCGTACTATGACAGCTCCGCCGCGCTCATTGTCAACGCTTGCAGCGCCTGGTTGATGTAGATGAAGGTCTCACCACGGGCGAGGGGGGCGCGTCCGACGGGGTCGCACGATAGGTGGTTCGGAGACGAGCCGCTGCCCATCTCGGAACTGCAAGTGCTATCGTTGCGCGCGCAGGCCCATGTCGAGACTGGAGTTCGGAGGTGCCGCACGTAGTACGCCTATTCCCGGGCGCGGATCCCCGCCGAGGTCTGCGGAAGTATTGGGTGTGAGAGGTATAAAGCAGGAGTGTGGCGGGACATATCGAGAACATCGCCCCCAACAGTCTTATCTGTCAAGTATACCATCCCTCCCCATACACACCCTCGCCGTTGAATCATGTCTACTTCCGCCACCCCGCCACCCGTCCTAATTGTGCGTACAACCTTCTCTTAAACTTCGACTCATTTCTACCATCTCGAGCTAATCGCCGATGCGCATGTGTAGGTCGGTGGCGGCCCCGCAGGCCTCATCGCTGCGCTCTCGCTCCTCCAGAACGGCGTGCCCGTCCGGATAGTAGAGAAGCAGCCGGCATTTCACACCGCCTCCCGAGGCACCGGAGCGCACGTATGATACCCCATCTTCTCTCGCCGTTTTATGTGCTTATGAGCGCCCACAGTCGCGCTCGCTCGAGGTGTACCACTTCCTCGGCCTCCTGGAGGATATTCATAAGGTCATAACGCCTATTATACCTATGCGCTCGTATAAGCTCCCCGAGGGGACCGAGGTGATCCGGACCTGGAAGATCTGGGAGCCGGTGCAGCCTACTCCGGACAAGCCCATCGTGAGTGCAATTGGTAGAGTTTCAACGTCGCTCACACGCTGTCTTGTTTAGACAAACGCGTCGGGAGCCTCTATCGGACAGTTTGTAATTGAAGGCATCTTCCGGGATCACCTCGCCAAATTCGGTGTCCAAGTGGAACTCGCGACAGAGCTTGTAGCGCTCGAGCAGGATGCGGAAGACGTCACGGCGACGCTCAAGCACACCTCGGGCACCGGCGAAGAGACCACCGAGACTTTCCGCGCATCATATATAATCGGCGCGGATGGCGCCAGAGGTACGCGGCTCTCGTTACCCTTGATGTAGTGGACAGGCGCACTCATGGCTCGGTATTCATTGCGCAGGAATCACCAGAAAGCAGATCGGCGCCACGTTCGAGGGACAGACGAAAGACGCGGACGGCCACCTCTGGGCCGATGTGTACGTGGAGGGTCTGTCTTCTGAGGTGAGTCGAAGCTCGATCAAATTCGTCTAGCGTGACAAACGTTAACCGTTTTCTGTCTAGTATTGGCATCTGTGGTCTGAACCGGAGAACTTCACGTACGTGGTGCTCAGAGGCTGGGATGCAAACGGGGTACCCTGACGCGTATTGATCAGCGTTCAGATGCGCCCTACCCACAACAAGGGCGAATTCCACGTCGGCATCGTTGGCTTTGGCTGGGATCCCGTCTACCTGATGGATGAGGAGAAACTCGTGAACTTCGTCCACGAGAAGACTGGACGTCGCGAGCTCAAGTTCAGCAACTTCTCGTCAATGAACCACTGGAAGTCAGTAATGTCTTCTTTGTTATAAACTCTCCGTCTCACATGTGCACAGGCCGAAGATGCGAATGGTGAACAAGTTCTACTCCGGCAGGGCATTCCTTGTGGGAGGTGTGTACTCGAAGCATTTGCACTTCTTGCAGCCGACTCACATGTTTCTTCAGATGCGGCACACGTTCACTCACCCACCGGAGGGCAGGGGTTGAACACCAGTATCCAGGATTCGGTGAGTGTAGTTCTGTAGTACTTCTGCCACATGCGACTGACCCGCATTCACAGTTCAACCTCGCCTGGAAGATCGCGCTCGTTTACAAAGGCCTCGCCAAGCCAGAGCTGCTCTCCAGCTTCGAAGCCGAGCGCCTCCCAGTTGTCACCCTGATGCTCGTCGCTACCAGCGGGCTCTACACGCACTCCGTCGTAAGCAGACACACAGCGCCCAAGAAGGACGAGAACGGATGGCTCGAGTGGAAGAACCGTGCGCTCACCATGATGGACATCAACTACCGCTGGAGCCCGATCGTCCTCGACGCGCGCGGAAACGGCGACGACGTCGATGCGCTGAAGGCGAAGGCGTACGAGGGCTACCCCGGAGAGGACGTGCACGCAGGCGACCGCGCGCCTGGGGCGCCTGCGCTGATCGACGCCTGGGGCAAGGCGACGTCGCTCCACGAGATCTTCAAGCCCACTCTACACACGATTCTCGTGTTCTACCCGGAGACCGAGGAAGCAGCAGGCCAGGTCGATGCCGTCCTGGAGACCGTAAAGGCGCTCCCGAAGGATACCTGCCAGGTCGTCATCCTTGCACGCCGCGGCGCTCCGACGGCGCGTTGTGGGGCCACCGGGTACCACGACAGCCAGGGTCACGCGTTCGGTTTCTACCACGTCGAAGAGGGGAAGTTGACGGTGGTTGCGGTCCGGCCCGATGCGTACGTGGGTGCGTTCGTGTATCATGCGGACGGTCTCCAGACGTACTTCTCGCGAATCTTCCGAAGTGTTTGAATAGGTCTCCGTCATGTAATTTGCTATCGTTTGTAGTATTTTCATATGTCTGGAATAGAGTGTATTGTTAAATCGTACAGCCCGGGCGAGTATTCACCGATAGATATGCCACACATAGGTACTTTGTACTAGTGTGAGTCCATGCATCGGGTTCCATGCTCTGATGAGCTGCTTGTGAGCGCGAGGAGTGGCATGGACTTCGACGGTCCGGTGTATCGTGGATCGTCGTACCGTGATGCTCTCGAGCTTGCAGCAACATTCTTGACGAGTGAAAAGCTGATTTGCATGTTACCCAGCCTCTTCCGGAACACAGTTCAACTGAAGGCCGAGGACGAATAGATTCGGAAGTGTGGACACGACGCGCACGCGATCTATTGAGGAGATAGTAAGCTCTGCATCGTTGAGTCGTGTGTTTTCAGCCATTGGAGTAGCTGTAGGCCGGAGTCAAAATCTCCTAGTCAACCATGCGACACGATCGTCTCATACTGCTCCATCTTCGTAGATTATACTTCTGTCTGCAGCCACCGTTGAAACGTCAACCCGGCATACGGTTTAATCGACGCAATAGTACTTTGAACTCACATTCGGCATGCGGCAGGGTTACTACGACCTGCAGCAACCCGCGCGCCCGCACTGCAATAGAGAAAAGAGACACGATCTCCGCCCGCCACCAGCTAGCTGTCTCATCCCAGTCCGAGACGCAGATCTCCAAGTGGTAGAGGCAGTCGGGTGGGTCCCTCACGATGGCGCCCATGGCTGCGACACTGTTGAGTATGAGTTGCCGTGAGTCGTACTGGGCGTATGTGAAATCCACGACGAAGCGGTGGAGGTGCAGTGCTGGTGGGAGGTTGTTGAGCAGTGCGTGGATGGTGCGCACGTTGATGCGGGAGCCGACAGGGTGAGAGCAGTCTACCACGCCGAGTGTCGCTAGGGACGTGTACGTTGGCAGAGATTGAAGGAATGTAATGACTATGGTGTCGCACTATGTTATCAAACCTGATGAGCTTTCATTCCGAAGAGGTACTTACAGTCCTCAGTGTCCGACGCGTCGGAGTTGACTACGAGTGCTTTCATTGTTTGGGGATTGGCTGCACTGAATATCGAAGAGATTCCGGGCATCAGGCTCCACCGTCCGACGACCTATCCCGAGGCACGAACGCGGGCGTGAGCACGCACATCGTCGAACGGTACCAAAAATATCGGATCGTACCGTGACATCCTCCAGCTTGAGCCAGCCCCTCCTGACGAATGGAAAGTTATGTGCCATCTGACCAGGCCTCTTCCAAAAGACTCCACATATACCGAGGACGGACAGGTTTGGCAGAGCGACGATTACACGCGCGAGGGCCATGAAGGAGGTGATCTCTACGTTGCTGAGCGCCAGATGCTTCAGGGTGGGGAATGTGCCGATGTGCACGGCCATGCGGGGCGAGAGATCGAGCTGGCTGCGGTCATAATCCAGGTGTCTCCAGAGGTATGGGCGGCCTATGTGAAGCTCCTTGAGGTAGGGAAGACGTCCAGCGAGGAGGGCACAGGCGGAGTATTTGAATGTCGGCCACACCCCACTAACAGCCACAAGGGTGAGCTTCTCCACGACATCTGCAGAGTAAGGTCCTGATAACACGGGCGTATATCGCAGTGCCTGGAAGAACAAATGAAGCTGTTCCATGGATCCCAGAGTGGGCCTCCTGAAGAGGTTGTAGCGGCTGCGAGGAAGCCATCGATGACATGTGAGGGCACATTGTAGCAGGGTTGCGTAGTCTGGCCAGACGGCGTCGATTATCCCTTCATAGATCTCTATGATGTTGATGGCCATCTCCATACGTGAGCGAGGCATGGATGTTGTGTGTGAGCCTACAAGGTGCAGACGGCGACGAGACAATGGTGTTGAGCATTCAACGATGAAGCAGCGACGGATAAAAGAGGAGTACCTGAGTAGCAACGTCCGTACGCACACCTATGATAAGCAATTGAGACCGTGAAGAACCGCAGCTATGTGAAAAACCCTACTACCGTCCATAGTACCGCCCAAGAAGCTTCGAAGATATATATATATATTCAAGTTAGGGGTAGGCTTCGCGAAGACACACTGGCATGAAGTACTCGTCCCTGGTATCGCTGGCCAATTCAAGTAGCTGCAGAAGCCTGGTGTTGCCTCTAGAGATGGCCACAGACTCGCGACCATGAACATCCTCAGTGAGTTGGGTTCGGCGAATGCCGCCATGGTTAAACGTCAAACGTACGAGCGCTAAAATGGTCAAGGGGAAATCAAGGAGATCCTGGATCCTCCCCTCCTCCCTCACCTCGTCTCTTCTTCCAGGCTCATGCCCGCCATACCCTAGGGCGGTCGACTCATAAAGATATCATCTCAAAGAACATTGCTCACTTTCTATATCTCCAGGCTGTCCAACGGGGTAGTGGCTATAAGCGCTAGGCTGTGAAGTTGGGAACGTACGGGCGGCGTCAGAGATAGCACACTGGCATTAAGGTGCGTCTAGCTCGCGCCAACTTACTCTCACTACTAACGATGGGCCACTGCCTTATGTCTGGTATTAAGAAGGCTGACAGCATTGATTCTCAGTGGCTCGACGATCGTAGCGAGCCGTACCGTTCGCTTCCCGTTGTCGCTGTCAGCCGCTGAACCCGCGGCAGTGGATATTCTCCGACTCTGGGGTCCGGCTCTCACTGTCAATCAGAGACTACCTGGATTGTTCACTTCCTGCCGGGATGTCTTTAAGTGTGGACTCCGGCTCCAACTTGTTCTGGACTGAGAACAAACCGCCTAGCCTCCAACTCGAGGCTACTGCCGACGCCACAAATGCTAGTCTGGACTTCGCTCGAATTCGGCACAGGACACATTGGAACGAGAGGAAGACCGCAACGCTGAATGGAACCGACAACACTCCTGGGGCCTATATGTCTTCACTAGGAACTGGTACTCCCACCGCGCACGATCCCTCAGGCTTTGGCTCCTCTCTGCTCCTGGTCACTCCGTCCTTCCGCTCTATGCAGATCAAATCTACCAACGCCCCACTACCAAAGGTTTCCTCCACTCTCCTTTTCGAATCACATTCATTACCACCTGGCCCATCCTTACTCTCCAACACTCCTTCATTTCTCGGCCTGAAAGACATAGGCTCCCTTCCTACGGGCGAGGCTCTCACGTCATCCCCGGAATATTTACGACGTGGGCCCAGGTCCTCAACAGACTCGATGCGCAGCCCGACCACGAATCGTAACGTCACCGTGCAACGTCTCGCCCTAGACCTTCCGCTCTCTCGCAGCAGCTCGCTCTCCGTCTTTCTACACGCACTAGAGGACGCCGCCCCCGGCTGGTATCAGTCTCTGATGGACAGCGCTACTCCTCGGGAGTCAGACTCTCCATCGACTAGCCCTATCCGTTTCCCTACGCGATCTCAGCACAGCGACGTGAGAAGCACATCTTCCTGTCACGGCCTACCTCTTGACATGCTAGCCTCTCTGGACGCGCTGGAAGCCCTCGTGACACAAGTGGAGAGGCTGCCACATCCGCAGCCGAAGCCGCAGTCAAAGGCATCTGAGGACATCGACGACGAGGCTGCCTTCTTCAGCTCGAGGACGCGAGAGTCGACGGCGAGGCCATCTAGGGCGCAGCTGGCGTCGCCTCCCCTGACTCCCACCGAGGACGAGCAGTGGGGACGGCAACCCTCCTTCCCACGCCCCGCGTCTCCACCGCGACGAAGGCGCAGAGAGACCACCGCAGGGACCCTGCGGGGCGATGAGACCCCCCGCGCGTCCTCGATGTCCTCCTCGCGCGACTCCAGAGCCTCGATGCCACCCATCCCAGCGCCGAACCGGGTCGCGGTGTCCAACATCGCGAACCACCCGAAGTTGACGCGGACGCTTGGCTTGAACGCACTGGCGCCCAGCCGGCTCCCCACACCCAGTACTCCGCGACGTCGCACCGCGACCGCGACCGCGAACACCCACCCGCCACCACCACTCCTCCCATACGAACCTGTCCTGCCCGCGCTCAACAAGAAAGCGTCTTCAAAGAGCCTCAAGGCGCCGAAGACCCCGAAGACGCCGGGCGCCTTGAAGTCCATCTTCCGTGGGCGTGCCTCCGCGCCGCCTGTCCCTCCGCTGTCGTTCGCGCCGCCGGACTACGACGAGGCCGAGAGTCCGGCGCGTAATCCACCGCCGCTCGTGTATCGGTTCTCGGAGGCGGGTCCTCTGCGGCGCGAGGACCGACGGATAGATGGGGCGCGGCGGCACTTCAGCACGCCCGCCGACGCAGACTCGTTCTTGGTTATGTGACCCTCTTATCGGGCCGCGCATCTGCGTGCTCGGGACGTAATGGGGCTCTCCGCGCGCACGAGCTAGCGTGCCCCTTGCATTCAGTTCGGATTCGGAGGCTGTACGATCGGGAGCGCGAAGCAGTGCCACGCTGTATGTACGAGTATATGATATGATATGATCGCGCACGGACAGCATCCTAATTTCGGGAGCTTTTCGGGGTATATGTACACACGCTAGCTATACAATATACACTATACTACTCGCACGCCCGTGCAATGCATTGATTTGGATGTGGGATATGGATAAGTTAGGGGGGATCAGCGCCAGCTGCTGGAGAGGGTGCTGGTGCCGGAGGCGGGCGCGGTGGCCTGGCGGTTCGGGTCCGACTCCCAGACGACCTGATGCGCAGTCGCTGTCAGGGAGATGTTCGACGGGTGGTGGGGAGGATGTACTCACGCTGCCGTCCGTCTCCTTGCGGATGAACTTGTACTGGAACGTCGTGCCCGCAGGGATGCTCACCGACACGGTCCACGTGGGGTACGACGCGGAGGAAAGGGCGATCTGCGGAGAGGCACACCATGTCATTTGTCAGCTAGCGGCACAGAAGGCATATATGCACATGCTACTGACCGCGTTCGCCGTGTTCCAGGTCCCGAGTTGAGAAATGCTGCCGACGAGGAAGATGTTCTGCACAAAAATAAAACGAGCATCAGCATTGTGCATCGGCGAGGGGTATGGCGACATGGAAAGCCGCGTGAGGAAAGAATGGGAGAAAGGCACGTACCTCGCCGAAGGTGGTCGTCGCCGTCTCCGCGAAGTTGACCGTGACAGAGCCGCTGGGGGAGGTGCTGCCGCCAGAGCCAGTGGAGCCCGAACCTGTTCCGAGCTGGCCGGTGTGCACGGCAATTGCACTGCGGGCGGGGACGGTAGCGGACAGAGAGCCGCTGGAGACGGTGAACCTGTGTGCAAATTCGTTGAGACAGTTGTTCGAAAGAGATGGCCTGCGGCTTCGACTCACGAAGATCCAGTGCAGTTGGTGCCCGAGGTCTGGCCGCTGACGACGTCGCAGTACGAGCCGTCGGGCAGAGAAGTAGTGAAGGTCGAGGTCCAAGCAGAGTCAGCGTTATTGATCGCGACGAAACCGAGGGAGCCTAACGCAATAGCCGTTAAGTTTTATTCCAAGTGCGCATGGCAGAGACTGGGGACATACCACGCCCGAACGCAATCTGCTGGGACTGCGGTGCCACCCAGTTGTTGAGCGCGGCACTGCCGACCTGGTTGCGGAAACCGACCATGCCGGCAACTGCGGTCCAACGGTGTTGGCAGAGCCAGCCGTTCGTGCCGCCGCTGCCCGAGCAGGTGCCCGTGCCGCCGTTCGGCGCACCGAGGTCCGTGTTCGTGAAGCCGTCGTAGCTGGACAGGATGGAGGGCGTGCCGTACGGATGCGCAAGCGAGAAAATCATCGCAGTCACGTAGGTGTTCGAGGGCGAGTTGTTGTTCAACGAGGCGCCGTTCTGATGATGGAGAAGGATGGGTGTCAGC
Organism: Trametes pubescens; assembly: GCA_001895945.1. NCBI lineage: Eukaryota > Fungi > Basidiomycota > Agaricomycetes > Polyporales > Polyporaceae > Trametes > Trametes pubescens. Next base: position 17,200 of record MNAD01000406.1, on the reverse strand, counting down.
CACATCGGCGGCGTAGGGGGGTCAGCCACTTACCCGCTCCGTGTCGTGGTTAGTGACAAACACATTGGCACCAGTGCCGGGTACCCAGCCTGTGTGTATTTTCAGTACGCGTGCATCGGTAGAGAGAGAGTTTACTTACCGCGGTTCTCGAAGTCCTGGAGGTTGGAGATACCTGAGCTCGAGAAGGCATCCTTTAGAGCGGAGGTGTAGCGGAACCTGCAAAAATGCTGTCAGATTTTACGTTACTGTAGGGGGTTAGTAAGGTTAACGCACTCCTGAACGTCGCCTGATCAATCATTGTGGTCAGCCCGTAAAAGCGTCTCATGTCAGATGAGACAACGTACCGTTGCCGGTGTACTGGTTGGGCGTAATGGGCTCGCCAGATCCGAAGATGACTTCCTGGGTGATGTACACCGTGCGGTTCAAACGGGACAGGATGTTCGCGATGTCACCCACGGGGATGTCTGGATATAGCAAGGTAAGCCTGGTGTGGCAGCGCCTCGGAGAAGCTGATTACGTTTGGAGGCGTCAAGACGCAAGCCATCAGCACCCAACGAGAGGAGGTCGTTGCCGTACTGCGCGAGGCGACCTCGCACATACTCTGTGTCGGTCGCAAGGCTGAGGGATGCATCATGTCAGCATGAGTGATATTCACGGTTACAAACAAGATGGACGAACTCGGCGAGGTTAACGAGCTCGCAGGTCTGGACCTCAACGGCGTTGTCGTAGTTCACGATATCATCGCCAGGCTCCAAGCCGCAGTGGTGGAAGTCCTGGTTTTGGTAGATGCCGGGGTAAACGTAGTGCGTGAAGGAGGACCCGGCGATGCCGGTGCCGGAGTCGACGCCCGCCATATGGTTCCAGATGGTGTCTACGGCGCCAGAAGTGAGTTAGGTGCTGCCACTTGGTGGATTCCATGTCTAAGAAGCTCACCGACGATGACGCCGACGCCGGCAGCGTGGCAGGTGGTAATCATGTTCGCAAATGAGGTGCGACTCCCCCGCTTGGAAGTGAGTATGTATGACACCGGCTGGTAGTCAGTCCACCACTGGTCGCCCTGGATAGTCTCCTGGGGCGGGCTCACTGCGAGTGCCGCGCGTCAGAAACGTGCTAGTAGGGTGAGACACTGACAACTTACCTTGCACGAAGCCATAAGCGGCCGGACCAATGAAGTTGGTACACTCGGAAGCGACACTGTCCCAGGTCCACTCGAACATCTGGATGATAACATCCTTGCTGCCAGACGGGGCCCTGGCGTGCAGGGAGTGTGCGTCCGCACCTGCGTCTACGGGAGGGGGACGGGCCTCGGCGGCGGTGCAGAAGACGCCGAGGGCGGCGAGTGCGACGAGTTTGATCCACTTGGACATGCCTGTAGTGTGCGAGGTCGAACGAACGGGGGGGTGGAGACCACTGCCTGGAGGAGGCTGGGTTCGAGGCTGACTTTATATAACCACTCGAGGTCGTTCAGATTTGGACGAGGCGTTCGAGTTTTGCGTTTGACCGACAGGAATGGAAAATCACTGAGCCACAGCGTCAGCATCAGCTCGATGTACTTCCGTTCCCTGTCATATGGGGGCGCCAGGAAGCGCTGCTTCCTGCATGCGACATTCGGAACCGGACGAGCGAAGGTCGTATTGCCGGCGTGCCTACACCCTCGCAGGTGACGTCGACGAGGCAGGGGCACAAAACCCGGGGAGGCCCAATGGGAGATGGGCGAAGGTGCGTCGCGAGGGCGCCATCACCACGGAAGCCTGCTCCGTGGGCGGGGGAGATCAGCAGACTTGGGCGGGGGAGCGCGCTTCGAACGTACGTGTCCATATATGGTGTGCGTAGCATATGCTCGCGGACGCGCGCGTGAAGCCCAGTAACTCCGCTCACGACGATTCTATCCCATGCCTCCCCTCCGCAGCGATCTTTGCCAGGAAAATCGACGCGCTTCTCCCTTTTGGACGCATGTCGCTGTGGAGAAAGACCGCGTGTGTCTGATCGTCCGAGCCACATGTGAGACCCGTGTAAGGGCGAGGGAGGTGGTTGGAAGCCGGGGGAACCAATCGTAGTCTATCGCAGTCCGCGATCATGATCGAAACCTCCATCGTACTTGGTTGCCGGCGGTCGGGTGCAGCGGTCGTCATCCACCAAGTCCACCTCACACCGCCGGCAACTTTACGTCGCACAACACACCGCCGCGGAAGACCTCTCATTGGGAAATAACAGCAGCAGGCAGAGCTTTGTCTGGGGCTGGCCGTGGACTGACATCACGTCGATGACAATGAAAACTTGAGCAACATTGCGCTTTGGGATTCGGCACATGAAAAAACTCACATGCGAACGACATGATCGTGCTGATGCACTGTGCCTTGCCTGTCGAAACGTTGACGTTTTATCGAGTGTCTCACCAAGCCCGCCATCGTCGGGGATGTATCTCGGTGTCCGCTAAAACTAATGGCCTGGTCAACTCCGTTGCCTAGAGGCGCACGTTTGCCTTACCTGGGCCCTGCGACGGCGGGAGTAATCACATGTCTGCGCCTTTTATGACAGAGCTGGACCAAGACGATGCTGACCCTCTCTGAAGCGACGTGACACGCACGCCCAGAGGGGACCGAACGTCGGGACCGCCACCGACGCGCTGGCAGTGGCTGACCTCGGCTGACCACCTCCTTTGCCCACTCGGGGATGCATCGCCCGGCGGAAAGGGCCTAGCAGCGTCTGCACCGCACTACGGCCGATGGGCGATGTTCGCGAAGAATGCTCGCGGGCGCTCCGACCGCGAGGGCGTGGCTAGGCATGTCACCGGTCCTCCTGCTTTGCGGGTCGCTCCGAACTACCGACATCGACCTGAAAAAAAGGCTGAGCAAAAGAGACCGCTGGTAGATGCTTCCGGATTGTCATGCACGCCATTGCCGTTGTGCTCGAGATCTCCATTTTCCGAGCGGGTCTGAGTCTGTCCGACCGCGTGGTGCGGAGAACGGCCAAGTGGTTATGAATAGCCAAGGACCGATCCCCCGAGCCTGGGTGACGGTCTGACCAACTGGCCGCGCATGTTTTAGCTGGCTTTTAAGGGACCGCTGATCGATAGGCTTACGGTAAGCGTAAGAGGGTATCATCGACGTCTGCGATGTGGTGCAAAATTTGTAGGGGTCCCCTCTTGAAGATGATAGTACAGTGTATGCGTTTTGTGCATGTCTGCTGACACCTTGAGAGACACGGTTGTCAACTTCACGCGCTCGACAGACGATCAAGTGAAGGTACACACTGCTACAAGTTACTGATGCACTCTCGCACCTGCCATGGCATTGATGAAGTATGGGTTTTGTTTGAGAAGGCCTGTGTCAGAGTGCCAGCCTCCGTACGAAGTTGGGCTGGAATAGTTTACTTTCGTTGCATGGATGCCGTCCAATATTTTCGAGAGCCCACATACGGGAGGTTGAATTGCATAATTTACCTCGCTTCATAGCTCAGCTCTGAGTATAAGCCGTTACTAGACTGTCAGCATGTTCGAAGGGTACCGTGGCTGACTGGGCAAAGATATGTGGTCTGAGGGGCTCGACTCTCCGTTTCAATTTGGACGCTCCTCCCGCCGCGTCGAGGTTCATAGCGAGTACATATTAGCAACTCTCTTGCACGGTCTTCGTACAAAAAAGCATCCGCATGAAGCTCCGCCGCAAGCCCGTTGGGTACGCACCATTTCAGTCTCACGTTGTCCTATGGACCAGGGTCGAAGAGACTATAACCACCAGTGGCGTTGTATAGTAACGTCAATGCACTGGAATTTCCAAGTGCCCAGCAGTGAGAGTCTGAGATGAAAGTGCGCATATAGTGAGGTAAAGTTGTTTGCTAGAGTAGCATGATCGCGAGGAGAAACTAGCGTTGCGGAGACGCGACGCGTCCTGTATACACGGCGCTTAACGCAATCTGCCAACTTTTGCCTAAATTCGGATGCTTATTGGTGCAATAGATAGCTATAAATGGCAGTGATGATCAAATATTGGTGATGGTATTTTTACAAATTTGAATTCTTTGCGTGCTTTTCTTGAACGCGCTGCCTGTCCTCTTCCAAATCGTCTCGACCCCGACTATCAGACCTTGGATTCATCTTGCTAGCGACTCTTGTCTGCACTTGACAATCTGGCCGGCTGTGGACACTAATTTGGCGGAACCTGCGACCTTCCTAGATTGTTTTACGCGTCCAACTTGCAGACTGTACAAATGGACTCCAGCGATCTTTTCTCGTTCCTGGACGATAGCGCACAGCACAAACAACTACCACAGGATGCTAATGGCGACATACACATGGAAACTGAGTCTCAGATCAGGAGCGTGGCGAGGAAACGCAAGGCTATCACCCCTCCGCAACCACAGGAGAGTAACGCCGCCGCAGAAGCGTCCAGCAGCGGCGCAGGTCCCTCCGAACCAAAGAAACCGCGTCTGGCCTCTCCGAAACCAGTTGTTGTCGACGAGGTCGAGATCGAGGCGAAGCGGGAGGTCGCGGCCAGCGCTGGATTGACGGGTGCGGTTGATGCAGGTTCTCGTTTGGAACTTCGGCATCAGGTGAAGTCCCTTGAATATCCCCGACAAGGTCCTCGCTAACCCGCGAAACGCAGGTACGACACCAAGTTGCCGTGCCCCCAGGGTACCCCTACGTGCCTATCGCCAACCATGTGCCCCCAGAAAAACCGGCCCGCGAATACAAGTTCGTTCTCGACCCGTTCCAGCAAGTGTCCGTGCACGCTATCCAGCGAAATGAGAGCGTGCTCGTCTCCGCGCATACCAGTGCGGGAAAGACGGTAGTAGCAGAGTATGCCATTGCGCAGTGCCTGCTACAGAAGCAACGAGTAATCTACACAAGTCCGATCAAGGCCAGTAAATAGACCTCCGTCCAGAAGAGCAATAAATCATGTTTTCCCCCCTTTCGAACAAACAGGCTTTGAGTAATCAGAAGTACCGTGAGATGCTCGCCGAGTTCGGGGACGTGGGCTTGATGACCGGAGACGTCACCATCAACCCGAGCGCAACATGTCTGGTCATGACGACTGAGGTGCGTCGCGGCGTTGCACAGACGTGTGGCAGACTAACGTGTCGTTCGCAGATTTTGAGGTCAATGCTCTACCGCGGCTCCGAGATCATGCGCGAAGTCGCGTGGGTCATCTTCGATGAGGTGCACTATATGCGCGACAAGGAACGAGGTGTTGTTTGGGAGGAGACCATCATCCTTCTCCCACACAGCGTGCGCTATGTCTTCCTGTCCGCCACCATCCCCAACGCGATGCAGTTCGCAGAGTGGATATGCAAGTCTCACGAACAGCCCTGTCATATCGTCTACACCGACTTCCGGCCTACGCCGCTACAGCATTATCTCTTCCCGGCTGGGGGCGAAGGCATATACCTGGTGGTCAACGAGAAAGGCGAGTTCCGGGAAGACAACTTCACGAAGGCGATGGGCATGCTGCAAGATACGATGGGTGACGACCCTGCGGACCCGAAAGCAGGCAAGGGAAGGAAGGGCAAGACAAAGAAGGGCACCGAGAAGAAAGGTGAAGCCTCACGACCTTGTACTAGTCTTGCGCATGCTCATATGAAGTAGGCTCGTCGGACATCCAGAAAATCATCAAGATGATCATGCTGAAGAACTACAACCCCGTTATCGTCTTTGCGTTTAGCAAACGCGAGTGCGAGGCGCTCGCACTGACGCTGTCCAAGCTGGAATTCAACTCGACGGACGAGCAGGACCTCGTCGCAAACATCTTCCAGAATGCGATTGAGAACCTAGCGCCAGACGACCGACAGCTGCCCCAGATCGCAAACCTCCTCCCGCTGCTCAAGCGCGGCATCGGCATCCATCACGGCGGATTGCTTCCGATTTTGAAGGAGGTCATCGAGATCCTTTTCCAGGAGGGCCTCATCAAGGTCCTGTTCGCAACCGAAACGTTCTCGATTGGACTGAACATGCCCGCGAAGACGGTCGTGTTCACCGCGGCGCGCAAATTCGACGGCCGTGACTTCCGCAACCTCTCATCCGGCGAGTACATCCAGATGTCCGGCCGCGCGGGCCGTCGTGGACTCGACGACCGCGGTGTTGTGATCATGATGTGCGACGAGAAGCTGGAGCCTGTGGCGGCGAAGGAGATGATCAAGGGCGAGGCGGACCGACTCGACTCCGCGTTCCATCTCGGGTACAACATGGTCCTCAACCTGATGAAGGTCGAGGGTATCAGTCCGGAGTTCATGCTCGAGCGGTGTTTCTACCAGTTCCAGAGCAACGCCGAGGTACCTGTCATCGAGGGCGGTGAGTGTTCAACAGTGCCATATCTGCCAACTTTCCGCTGACCACATTCGCCTTCTGCAGAGCTCCGGAAGGAGGAGGAGCTGAAAGACGCGATCGTAGTGCCTGACGAGGAGCTCGTCGCGAGCTACTACGACTTCCGGCAGCAGCTCGACCAGATGGCTGCGGACTTCAGGGAGGTCATCACGCACCCTAACTACAGTCTGCCCTTCCTCCAGCCCGGACGTCTCGTCAAGGTCAAACATCAAAAACTTGACTTTGGTTGGGGTGTCATCGTCAACTACCAAAAGCGGTTACCGCCGAAGGCATGTGTATTCCCACCACCTAGTACTCGATGTAGCACTTACTCGGCGTCCGCAGAACCGCCCTGGGCCGAAGCCCGAGGACGTACCTGCACATGAACAGTACATCGTCGACGTGCTGCTTTACTGTACAAAAGGGTCGACGCTACCCAAGGATCGCAACGTTACTACTCCTACCCCTGGCGGCATCCAGCCTTGTCTAGCAGGGCGAGGTGGCGAGCCGCTCGTCGTCCCTGTTACGCTCTCCACGATTGACTCCATCAGTCGGCTGCGTATCTTCATGCCGAAGGACCTCCGGCCGCTCCAACAGCGAGAGACGACATGGAAGGCTGTCTTGGAGGTCCAAAGCCGGTTCCCCACAGGCATCCCGCTCTTGGACCCTATTGCCGACATGAAAATTACCGATGCGAAGTTCAAGGAGCTTGTGCAGGTGAGCATGGCGTCTCATAGTAGATCTGTGCATTCATGACTGACGTTTCACCAGAAAATCGACACCATGGAGAAGAAGATGTTCTCGAGTACACTCCACAGCGACCCCCGCCTCCCCGAACTCTACACGCTCTACGCGCGGAAACAGGAACACCAGGCGCGCATCCGCGAGCTGCGGAAGCGCGTGCAAGCGACGGAAGATGTGTTGCAAATGGAGGAGCTCAAGTGCCGCAAGCGCGTCCTCCGCCGCCTTGGGTTCACGAACGCGTCGGATATCGTCGACATGAAGGGTCGCGTGGCATGCGAGATCAGCACGGGCGACGAGTTGCTGCTTACGGAGCTCATCTTCAACGGCGTCTTCAACACGCTTACACCGGAGCAGTGCGCGGGCCTGCTCAGCTGTTTCGTCTTTACAGAGAAGGTAAGCGGATATCCTGTTTCATGAAAGCCTCCCATGTTGACTTGGGTCCCTTGTAGAGCGAGCAGGTGACGAAGCTCAAGGAGGAGCTCGCGGCACCTCTGCGGGTCATGCAGGAGATCGCGAGGCGCATTGCGAAGGTCTCGAAGGAGTCCAAGTTGCCCGTCAACGAGGACGAGTACGTGCAGTCCTTCAAGGTCGAGCTCATGGACGCCGTCGTCCAGTGGTGTCGAGGGGCATCGTTCTCAGACATCTGCAAGGTACGACGCGTCGCCGTTGTCCCGCGCCTGCTCAACGATGCTAACTTCTGTCGTTTGCAGCTCACCGACCAGTTCGAGGGCAGCCTCATCCGTGTGTTCCGGCGCCTGCAGGAGCTTATCCGCCAGATGGCGCAGGCCGCGAAGGTCATCGGCAACAACGAGCTGCAGGAGAAGTTCGAGAAAGCGTCGGAGATGCTGGAGCGGCCAAACTCGGTCATCTTCTGCTCGTCTCTGTACCTGTAGTCCTGTCACGATGTACGCATAGTAGCGAGTTATGGCTCCCATGCATTTGGATCGTGTATGTCCTTGGGGTACTTGATTTGCTACATATATACATTCGTGTATGGGTAGGTCTAACTTAAGCGTCCGCATGAGATATGGATGCTGGCGCGTTACTTATGGTGGTCAGAGGCGTCTAGCAGCTGCCGCCGTCGGCCCAAACGCCGGCTGCATGAAGTGCGACGGTCAGAGGCGAAGCAACCATATGGCACGAGTGTGCTCACCTGGGCCACCAGGGGTGTCGTTGTAGGACCACCACTTCGCAGTCCAGAGATGGCCGTCTAGGAGAAAGCAGTTGAAAGATGTGCGATGCGTACGAGCGTCGAAGTAGACGTACTGTATGTGACCTTGTTGCCGCCGGTGTACGTCGTCTACGAGATGCATCAACTCCCTGTTGATGACAAATTACTGAAGGGCGGCACTCACGGTTGAACCCCAGGCGGAGACACCAACGCAAGCCCCGGAGCTAGAACCACCAGTAGGGGTGGTGACCGCACTGGAGGTGGACGAGCGGGAAGTGGCGGACGAGCTATGGGTAGTTGTCGATGAGCGACGGCTGGTCGTCGACGAGCGGCGAGTGGAAGTGGTAGACCTCTGGGTGGTCGAAGAGCGGCTGGTGCTGGTAGGTGTGGTTGAAGTACGGATGGAGCTCGTCGAGGACCGCGTGGACGAAGCTGTCGAGCTCTGGGGCGTAGACGAGCTCCGGGACGTAGATGAGCTCCGGGACGCGGATGAGCTCTGAGACGTGGACAAGCGTGTGGAAGAGGTGGACGAGCGTGTGGACGAGGTAGACGAGCGACTGGAAGAAGAGGATGAGGATGATCCTCCCGTTGACTGCCCCATGTTGCTACGAAGATTGTCCCATTTGCTGTTAGGGAAGCTAAACGGAAAGTCAACGTCGGAATGCGTGGAAGTCAGCAGGATAAACATACTTGATGTGGTTCTAGTCACGGGCTGGGTCAGCAAGGGCGGTGCGGGACACGGCTTGGAACTTAAGCATACCTGCGTCTGGTCAAGACTGCCGTATACATTGGCAGTCGTAGCGACGAGCGAGTCGGAGCCTGTCTTGTCCGTCGACAGCTAACGACGCAAGACGATTGTTAGGTCATCAACAATACAGGGGGCAATCATCGAGACACGTACCTCCCAGAACATAGAGCCAGCAAGTCCCTTGTCACGGACGTACTGAGCTTTGATAGAGGCGATGTTCGGGGTGTCGTACGTCACAAGCTCCCGCTTAGACGAGTCATACGAGTAGCTGGTGACATCCGTCAAGTTCTCATAGACCTGCGGGACCGTTAGAGACGACCGAGCGGTGGAAAATGGACATCAGCCATACCTGAGCACCGGCAAGTGGCAGCGCTTTGTATGAGTATACACCGGCCTCGATCGTACCGGGACCAATCTGCTGTAGAGTGAGCATAGGCACGGGCTGATGACAGCATAAGGCCACTCACCCCGTTGTATGACGAACCAATGCCGTTGGTGTTCTCGAATGCGCGACCGTAGAGGGGAATACCCATGTTGATCTTGCTAGCAGTCGCACCGTTGGCGATGTACCACTTCACCGCCTTGTCGGTTGAGACATTCGTGCGCGCACCGTAGTAAAGGTTGGCTAGTAACTAGGTTAGCTCTGATCAGATACTCAATGTTGTTTTGTGTACCTTGGTTATCAGCCTGATAGCGACGGTCAGCGCACGATGTACGATCGAAGGAACTGAGTAGCACTCACCCAAGTCAACCAGGACCCGGCGTAGTCATAGGACTATGGGCATGGTTCAGCTGTGCGTGCACCATAGAGAAAGACGTGTAAGCTCACCATCAGGTTCCAGTACGTGAGGGCATCGTTCATCGTCGTGACATGCAGATGCTCGTAGTTGTCAGAGCCCGCGGGGACTGCAGCCTATAATAAATTGTCAGGCGGCCGGGCAGCATACTATGAACAAGTGCTCACCGTCAGCTCATACGGGGTGCTATCACCCTTCTGCAGTTGCAGGTTGTCGAATGCGACGCGCAACGAGGTGAGTAGGCTCGCAAAACCAGAAGCCAAAGCGTCGGACGAGGGGTATTCGAAGTCGATGTCGATGCCATCGAAACCGTAGTTCTCGATCAAGCTGACGGCGCTGGTGACGAAGGCTGCCCGCTTGGTAGCGTCGGTGACGAAGTTGAAGTGACCCGCCTGCGAGTAGGTCCAGCCTCCGACGGACAACAGGACCTTAAGGTTTCTGAGGAGTCGTCAGCGCCGGGTGGTGCATGGACGCCAAAGCAAACACACCTGTTCTTAAGCTTGAGAAGGTAGAGCTAGACAAGTCGGTTTAGCTCCGCATTCACGAATTGCTCTGAATTAGTCACGAGAGCCCATACCTGCTTGAGGCAACCGTACAGGTTATTGCCAACGTCGTTCCATGAATCACCCGCGTAATGTTTCTGTGGAACATATCAGACACGCGTTCTATGGGTGGTGGATAACACATCACGTACCTGCTCGTCTGCCCAAGAGTCGGTCAGGAAGATGGAACCAGTATCGGCAGAGACGTCGGCGAACGAGTACAGGATGTGCGTCAGGTCGTTCGGATCGATGTCCGTGGGCTCTGCGAAGTTTCGCGTCAATCAATGAACCAGAATGCGGAACCAACTGCGAAGGCTTACGGAAATTGGCACCGTATATGCCCCTGAACCTTGCGTAAGGACGAGGATATGCGTATGACGTTGCGGAGCAACATACCAGTTGGTGAAGTACGCCGCTTGCACCTTCGAACCCGACGTGGCGCGCTTGTGAACGACGTGAGGGTTGACCTTTCGCTGAGTGTCGACGCTGTGGGGATGGTTCTTGAATGTGGGCGGGCGGCGCATGACCTCGGTAGCATTGACGAGAGCTAGAGCGGTCAGGGTGACGGCCGCAAGCAGAATTCCGCGGCGTAGAAAAGCCGAAAGTGCCATGTTGGACGAGAGATTCGACGTCGCTCAGACCGGGCAGGTCGATGAAGGTTCTCATCTGGAAGCTTTTATAGGTCCACGGTGAGGGGATGTTACGCAGCATAATCGAGGGCGGGTAATTCAGAGGCAGCGCCAGGACATCCGGCAGGCCACAGAAATGCTGGAGCATATGAAGTGCAGCGAAGCTTCCGCGCCCTCGAGCGGGAGGGCGCGCAGTGAGCTGCATTCTACCAGTGAGAACGGTTAACCCGCGTGACGCAGCACTCCACGAGGATTGAAGAGCTCTTGGAAGAAATCTCTTCTTCTTCATCCATGCCACCCTGAGCAAATATTGGGCGTGCGCTGGCGTATGCTCTGTTCAGAGGAGGTTCCGATTCCTCCTAGAATCGGAATTGATACTGATCGTAAAGTGAGGATATACGGATATCACGTGACTTTTGCTGTACGTTTGCTTGTATTTGCTTGGTCTGTGGCGGTCGATAGGCGCTTAACGATGATTAGCACTTTCAGGCTCTGCGGCGAGTTCGCTGACGTTCTCGAGCTCGAGCTCGATCGCAAGCCTTATGCATATAATTCTATCGTCAATATTTCTGGAGCGCTATTAACTTCTGGTCAAACAGAAAATCATGAACCAGCTCTTCGGATCCCCCATTTCTGTGTACTTCGGGTGCCTGTGCGTGCAGCGAGATGCTGCTTTCGATATGCTCGATTGATTGGTGGCATACTATCTCTAACGTACCTCCCCGGCCTACTTGAGCCAACCCGCATTGTTGTCCAAGTACGTCGAGTCCAAAGCAAGA